>JAQGCM010001859.1:0-13215 GCA_034699705.1 Hymenaphorura dentifera
CCCGAGTTTTGCAAATTCCGGTGTGTTCTTGAACTGCCGCCACCAAAAATCGATTTTTTACTAAAACGGTAGGTCGGGTTTTACACGTACATAAAATAAAAAATTCAGACGTCTGTATCCACGCCGGCAAGCCACGCGACAGTGCAGTACAGTGCCTGCCGCCTGCAGCTGTCTAATTTTTACTAAGCAAAATGCAATGCAAATGCAATGTACGAAATATTTTACACTTTTTTTGCACTTAAATTATTTGGCAGTTTTGCCTTTATGATCGCTTATTGCATCGATTTGCAATTCGCAATTCTAGACGACTTTTTAGCAAAATATTTTATTGCCGGTATAGACTCTTGTCGTTCCCGTGCTGGAAATCAGCCAATGTTAAAACCAAACATTTTTGCAGCATTGCAGCAAAACACGCGATCACCTCATGTCAAGACTCAAGAACTCAGGACAGTCAAGAATGTCCAAAGGCCACTTTTGCGTATTTCTCAAACAAAATTTTTCGCGTAAATGACATCTCTCTCAGCCTGTCTGCAATTCGTTTGCAAATATTTGCGAATGAATGTGAACGAGAAATGTCAAAATAGCTAGCCCAGCCCGTAGTAGCAAAGCAACACGTGCTTTCCTCGTGATTGTCGTGATTATGCATGATTGATAATATCTAGACTGCCGCAGTCTAGCAGTGAAAATCGCACGCCAATCTCTCAATTAATTGCAATTATAATCTTGTACAACATTTACGAATCACGATTCTTCTTCTTCTGCTGCTGAGGAATCAAAAATTAATTTCTGCTAAGAAGTTACAGCACAGCCGAAAACTCATGTCACATCACATGTCACTTTAATTTTTATTTGGACGCTTCGTTTCAGGTTGGCTAGATTAGATTGACTTCCAAAACTGACATTAATTATTTTGTTATAAAAATGAAGCAATTGATTACAAAACAAGCTAACTAAGTTAACTGACTGTCGATAAAGGACTAAAAATAAATGAATAGAAAACACAAAAAAAAGTTTGCTGTCAAAATTTAAAACATATAAATATAAGTATTTCTCATTTCTGTGCATGACTGGACTGACTATAAAACTGATTGCAATATCGCAAATTGCAATTTGCAAAGTGTCGAAGACGTACACGAAACATTGGAAGTACATTTGGAAATGGTCCAGTTGATTTTCTCTGACTAATTGGCATTAAGAGCATTTAAGATTTACATTAGGTAAATAGGAATCACATGAGAGTTTGAACCACAATTAGCGACAAGATCTGTCTCAACACCGCATCACACAACACAGCACAACAATCATCCATCGTATACACATACACCCTTACACTACGGTTATGGCATGGCTTGGCATTTTTGTTTACACCAGAAAAACATGTAAATGTAATAAGTGAAATTGGCATTTAGTTTCTGGACGTTGGTCAAAGATTAAGAACATTAAAATTTTTGGTAAGACCAGGTAGGTAAGACTATGACTAATTAATCACGAGATTCCTCATCTCCATTCTCTGAGTTTTCGGACGCTATGATTTCCAGCCAGTGCTGTCGATTGACCTGGACTCCGTCAATCAGCTTTCTTACTTTTGGCGAGAGTCTGGCGAATGACTGGAAAGTAAAATTTTCATTTAACAAATACCGTTGTGCATTCAGGGGGAAAAATGTACAAAATTATTTCACCTCATAAACTGGCACGCAAATTGAATCTATGAAGGCCACCTGCATGGTTGGAAGTTGGTCCTTCTTTTCTCGATTCATCATGTCCTAGTGAGTATAAAAATATTAGTAGCTCAAAACAATTAAATTAACTGGATAGAATGAAGAATCTTACGATTGGTTCAATGTTAAGCTCTTTCCTTTCAATGTCACCTTGTTCAAAAAATTCACTGGCGACAAGTTCCGCTACCTAGCCGTACAAACCAGACACAGACATTTAGGACTTAACTCATAAATATTACGGTAATTTGAAATATTTGCAGCCAAACCACCTTACCCGCTTTTCTACTTCCCAAGGCTTGGTTATGGCAGCAAGGTCACAAGCAGTCATAAGCATTCCCCGCAGTAAGTCTCGATGCTCATCTCCGGCCCAATTATAAGAGTTTGTGTCAATAAGCGCAACGAATTCCCCACGATTTCTGGAATCAAAACACCTCAAGATTAATCAACTTCAAACGCACAAATGCACGTTCTTCTGATCGCGGAGCGGCACGGTTAGTAAAATCATCAGATTGAAAACTTAGGATCATAGTGCTTTTTAAGAATGTGACATTGTCTGCAATTCATCTAAGCCAGAAATGGTTAATCAAGTTCTATTTGGTAGCCAATAAATGCTTTGAGGTTGGTTTCCGTCCATAAAAACTGATCAGCACATTTTTTGCGAGTCAGACAAATTCCAAGACAAATATTCACATTCAAGAGCATTCAGCGTCATTGGGGCTCATCATTTGAGTAATTCAATAAAAAAGAACGCAACATGCATTTTTGAATGGAATTACCTAAAGTATACAGCGAGATCAGTGGCTAGGATGGCATCTTCGAGAATCTTCAACACACGAGTGTATTCGTCCGGCGATAAATGTGAGAGAATTTGATTACCCTGCGATTCCACAAAATTGCAAAATTAACACAACCAATAATGGCAATGCTTTTTAAAATCAGGCTTTGATTTTTTACCTGACTATTCAAAATCATTAGGCATTGATCAAAATGATGGCGTTCCATTGTTGAAGTGGAGTAAAGTTGAGCTAACGGTGATGACGCTCTGGAATCATTGAATGGTTAGTAAAATCTTGCAAAAGCACTCTTAAGCGACAATTTTTTTTTGAAAATCTCACTTGATCTGAAATGAGTTGTTTGTTCCCCGGTGATCTAGGTCATGGCAAAGACAAGCGATGAGAAGCCCCAAACACTCCATATCTCCCAATACTCTCCACCATTTCGTTTCCTAAATTTGTGGATCATTAAATGCATGAAATTTTCGATAGAATTCAACTAATTCTGAAACTTTCATTTACCGTCAGAATGGCAAACATCATTTGAGCGACATTGAAAGCATGTCTCCAATTGTGATAGGTCACTTTACGATAATTTTTCTTGACAGAGAGAAGCCATCGACAGAGAACATCATAGTCAATGTGAAATCTCTTCACCAAGTCCAGATCCAGAAACATTCGCAAGCAAGCCTAAACAAATACAAAAAAAATCTATCAAGTTTGTTGTTTCAGCAGCTGCAGCATTGATTGGCATGACCCAGATTGCGACTCTGGGCTGTATTTACTTTGTAAGTGTCAAAGTCAGACATCTCATCGTCGTCAAAGTCAAAGGAGTGGAGTCGAAAGTGTTGAGATGATGGGACCAGGGTGCTCTAAAGAACATGTTCATGAAATATTTGTTTAACAAATTTACATCTTCAATTCGATCTAAAATATTCATCAATCAACAAATCCAATTAAGAATTTGTGTCGTCGTAAGTCGTAACGTTTACTTACCTTGAGACTTTGAGCCTCCTCGATCGGAGCAGTGGCGTGATAACTCAGAACCTCAAGTGTAACTCGCTGTTTCGCCATCGCCACGACCGCTTTCTCATACCTGCCAAACACCCATCCTGACTATCAATCCACACATCACACCCACAAATGGTTCTTTCATAATCAAAAGTTTGGTTTGAAAAAAAAATACAAAACCGAAAAGAAAGTAGGAGGAAGAAGTGAACTGAAAATTGAACACAACTGTTCCACCCAATGAGTCAACACCCATTTGAATTTTATTACATCCTTGTGTTGTGAATCCCCATTCCACAGAAGATTGAAAATGCTTCCACAAAGTTCTCGTCACTCGTAGAAAATGGGAGCCCGTCTAATTTATTGATCAACTAAACAATCCAAACAAAAAATTGCGTTTAGAGTGCGATTTAGCGCTTTAAAGAAAAACTTTGCTTTTACCTGGATTACTCCAATAACGTCCCCTTGCGAATTCTTGATAGGCTGTAAAAATTACCGATACTGGTAAGTTACAGCACCCAGATAAAACTTTCGAATATGGTTTTCAAAAAATTATTACTTACCATACAGAGAATGTCATTGTGTTGAAAGTCAGAGTCTTCGTCAACAGACTGGTCAAACCGCGAATCCTTGTGTACGTCCACAATGTTCACAGGCTAAAGAAATTTCACAGCTTTATTGAAATTTAATCAACTATTGCAGAAAATTTCAAAATCCACAAAAAGTCCAAGCACACTTTCTAGCTCGTATGTACGACTGCTGTGGAATATCACTCTAATAAAGAAACAAAGAAACAAACAAACAAGCTCAGAAAACATCGATTTTTGTCCTTACCTCTCCCGTCGTCGCCACAAAGCCAGTGATTCCCACATTAATAGGGCTTCGACCCTCGAAAGGACTACTTCGAGAGTCCGCTTGGTCATCCGTCATATCTTTTGTATCTAAATCAAAAACCCGTGAAAAAGCGCCTTTCGATGCTTCATGAACCAAGAGAACCTGAGGACCAAACCAAAAAATGACCACGCATTATAGTGCAAGTCAAGGCTTAAGGGATTATTGTGAAACTTGATATATTGAAATACCTGGGCTCTTTGACACTGCATGAGAGAGAGTGTATGAGTGAGTATGCGGTAAACCATGTGCTCAATTGTACTTTGTTCTTCAAATATCATTCTGGCCAAGTCAAGTAGAACCTAAAATATCATCAAAGGAAACAGTAGGAAGGGATTAATATCAGAATTTCCAAGTTTCATCAAATTCAAGTACAAGCAGAATTTTGTTGAGTCTTTTCGTGAACTTTCGCGGACGAAAAAACCCGACATTGACTGCTAGATAGAGACAGACCACCAACTCCCAATTAGAGTTTCGTGAATCGTGCTACTAATTAGCACAGCAAACCACCTGTCGATCAGTCTGACTGCCTGCTTCTACTCTTAATGAACGCATATTTTCCCAATTGAGGTTTCATCTCACCTGTGTCCTCTTCACTTCAAGTCGACTTTGTTGAAAGAGCTGTGCATTTCCGAGCCCAATTCCACAAAATTGTAAGTAATTAGCGAAAACTCTCTCATCTGTAAAAGTGAACGCCTCTCCTTTTCGTTTGTTGATGACCTGTCAGAGAAATTTCGCATAAACTTTAGCATTCAGTTCTGTGCAACTTTCCAATTCACTTTGGGAAAGTAATGGATTGCCATTGAGGGCAGCAAAAGCGACAAAAGTAAACGTGCCTGCGCAACTCCAAGAACTTCTCCGCGTTTGTCCTTAATCGCCATACAGAGCAGTGACTTTGTCCTGTATCCGGTCTTGGCATCTACTTCCTGATTGAATCGCTCATCCTACAACAGAACCAACATCTAAAATAGAGAACCTTTCGAAATTGAACAGCTAATATAATTTACAAACAAAGAGGAATGAAAGTCTGGCTTAGTCAGTCGGACGGACGCAAAATCGATTTACCTACCTGATAAGCATCCGGAATATTAACTGGTTCCCCGCTCTCTGCTACAAACCCAACTATCCCAGAGCCCCATGGGACGCGGATTTCTTCTTTATTTTCCATGTCGGCTAATGTACTTTGAGAACTTACGTCAAACAGGCTCGAGACCAAAACTCGGCTCGGAGATCCCTTCTTTCCCTGGCAAAACCAAACCAGCAAAAATTTAAGACAACTGGTAAAACCGTTGTGCTTGGCAAAACCGCTATTGTCGTCATCGAGTTGATTAATAAGACGAATCCTTATTAGAGTCCGGCTCAAGTTTCTCATAAAATGTAATGTGTGTAATGCTCATCATATGAATTTCTTACTTGTACAAGAAATAGTGAAGCTCTGTCTGCCGACGTGATGACGCCGACATGTTGGAGAATTTTATGCGCTAGGGTTCTAATTTCTAGTTCATCACATATATCTTTGGCAAGCTCAAATAAAAGCTCTTTCTCGTCTAAAGCCTGTAAAACATCATTAGAGTTAGTAATTAGATTTCCGAAATCAGAAGAGAAAAAGTGCTGAAAAGTTGAACTTGAGCTAACCTGTAACTCTTCACGAGATTTCCTTGGACTTGGACCACCCACAACCGAATCACAACTAGAATGAAATGGTGTTAGAAAAGTTGGAGTTCCGTCTATAGTAGTAACCTGGACAAAAAAAACGGATTAAGTTACTGCGGGTAGTACTGCCAATGTGTCATAAAATAAGTTTTAATAGCTACCATTGGCCGCAAAAGTCCTCCTCTCTCAAATTCTTGTGCAGAGATTTTTCGAACAGGAGTTGTATTCCCAGAAGCACCAGCTCCACTTGCCGTCCCAGCTCCAGTCTTCCCAGAGGTACCCTAACACAACCTTAAAGGTAAAGTTGACCTGAAGTTTCATGCTGAACACGTTCTAACAATTAGAACAAAGATTTTTACAAACTTGTAGTGACGAGGAGGATGGTTCCCCAGAGGTTCGAATGACAGTCGTCGCAGCAATGTTGCCAGTCGCCGTTATCAAGCCCAAAACTCCACAAGGTGACGGCAGAGTTACAGCTCCTGCTATAGACGGAGGTTGACTTACAGAGTGGGCGACGAGCCATGAGTCTACAACGGTTCTTGGAGCCTTTCTAAAATTCACAACAATGCAAACAATGAAATGACGTAACCAAAATTAGCACCAAATTTACTCAAACTCATGCACCTTACCTGATAAAGTAGTCATAAGCAAAGTCTGGGTGCTCATCTAACCAGGATTCAATGTGAG
Source organism: Hymenaphorura dentifera (assembly GCA_034699705.1). Lineage (NCBI taxonomy): Eukaryota > Metazoa > Arthropoda > Collembola > Poduromorpha > Onychiuridae > Hymenaphorura > Hymenaphorura dentifera. Next base: position 6,731 of record JAQGCM010001859.1, read on the forward strand.
CACACTGTGAATCATATCTTTGGTCATCTGGCTCTGGCAAGGCACCAGACTCAATCACTTCCATTTCCCGCAAAGGTTGACCTACAAAATCAGAAAAAAAGTTTCGCAAATATTACAGCAGAAAGCATTGAAATCCGTCCTTATTCTAAATTTCTAAACAATGAAATGACGACAAAACTAAAAACTTGTGATTTAAATCCTTTGTTTACTAAGTGTGGCACACAGCATTGGCATTGCGTGGCAGTGGCAGCCTACTCAACTTCGAACTTTGTGTTTTCCTACTCTGTACTCTGCAAGAAATTCAATACTTGAAGAAATTCAAATTACAAAGACAAAACAGTTGCTCTGCTCGTCTCGTCGTGTCGTGTCGAGTCAGCGACAAGTGAAATGAAATCGTGAATGAATAGTTTTGCTCAACATGCAGAATAAGAACAATATAATTGAGTCTCAAAATGAAATTCGATTGGATTCTAAAAGTGTGCTGTTCAGTCCTTGTTCTCCTACTAGGACTACGACTACTTGTACTTTTATTTCTCAAGAAGAAGAACAAAATCGACAAGAACAAGACGACTCGTCCAACTAACTCCAACTAACTAAAGTAACCAAATTGAGACTTTCAGAGAAGACGAGAAAAGTCTGCAAGAAGAGAACAGAACCTTGTCGTCGTGGCCGTCGGTGTCGTCCTCTCAAACAAACACAACACTTGAAACCTTCCGTCATCAATCAAAGACGACTAAGCAGCTAGCAGAAGAGTTTCAGTTTATTTTCCTCGACTAGGACTAGACTATGAGTAGGTCTTCTCCCCAGTACTACTGACGCTGAGTGAAATTGAACTCGCACTTTTATTACAACAAGTAGTCGGGATTGGGGCGGAGAAAGCAGTGACAAACATTGGTGCTGCTGGTGCTGGAAACTTTTTAAAAGGAAAATAACAGAAAAATTTCAACACCAAATAAAGTACAGTTTTGAAGACAGAAGAAGCTTTCAGTTTCAGCAGCGACGCTTTCACTCTCAACCTCTGAGCAGAGCAGACTGACACATTACCGACCCGAGCGTAGGTAGGACTACTTTGTTTGACTTTCTCCCAGCCCAGTCAGTCAGTAAAACCTTTCAAACGCCGTCAGCACATCATCAGAGTATCAATTAGAGCAAAAGAAGAGTGAAAGCTTTTCGGAGAAAGCCAAACTCTCGTTCCGCTCTCGTCAGGCTCTGGCTCAGGTACTGCGTAAGCTTTTTTGAGCTCTAAGCCTTCAGCTATTTCGTCCATTCCATTCCACCACTCTTTTAGCTCAGGTTGAGGTCAAGAGGTCAGTCCACAATACAAGTCCTCAGGCATTGAGCGGAGCGGAAGCGAAGCCAGGCTTTCTCCTTGATTCAAAAGCACCGTGCCGAGCCGACTTTCACAGCTTTCACTTTCAGTCCTCCCTCTCTCAAGCATCAGGCCTCAGATTGTGCTCGAGTTACAACGAAACGAATTCAATCTGAAAATTTCTTAAGTGCTAACTGCAAAGTGAGTCAGTCTTGCTTTACCACCGACATTTCCAATCCGGCAAGTCCATTAGAAAAAGGTCCCGCAGGCCCTGAAGAATTTGCCGCTCGACTGAACCCAAGCATTCACTCCAGAAACAGTCCGGCCAGAGTTTTCAGAAATATGTCCAAGAACACCGCTGATATTGAGACCGACCGAGCGACGTGATGCGGTTTTGAGACGGACGGAGGACGGAGAGCAAAGTGCAACGAAAACTAAAATACATATTCAGTGAGATGCCGAGATTCCGTCGCGTCCCAGTCCCAGTAGCCGTCCCCTGTCACAATCAGGTGAAAGTCTAATAAAAAGAATGCTGTGCTGCTGAGGGTTTCATTTTCATTTTCCTGGAGAAAGAATACTCTCTCTCTTGCTCTGGAGCCGGGCTCTCGAGAAATGATTGAGTTTTTGAGTGCAACTCACTCAGCACAGCACAGTCAGTCAGGGCAGCCCAGGACTTGGGTGCTATCCCTGCTGATGCTTTCGCTGCTTTTGAAGGAGCTTATTAGAGTTTGGATTTACAAAGGATTATTGCGGAGCAACGGAGTATCTAACGTAACGAGTGAGTAAAAGTAAAAGCTAGATGGTTAGGAGAGAGCAGAGCAGCAGAACTAGAACTGAACTGTTACACAAATTATAAGCGCGCAATGCCCGGATTCGGGTAGTACGGTAGTAGAAGAGCAAATCTCTTTAGATTTAGCTAGCTAGTCGTCTCTCAGACCAATTCATAGACCTAACTAACCATACAATTTCTTCACTCCTCGACAACTAGTCGAAGCCTTAGCTATCGCTATTGCTATTGCAATTGCTATTCCGGGACAACCACGTAATCAAAACCGATATTCTAGACTAGACCTTGGAACATACACATTACACACCAAATACCAATTCCAATCTCTTCTGCTCGCTCTTATCTGCCTATCTATCCATCTTACGTTACGTACGTATCTCTGCTTGCTTGCTCGCCTCGGCTCTGCACTGGTGTACACTGTACAGAACAGTGCTCTCTTGTCATGTTTGTGCACGTCGTCGCACGTACACGTACAAAGTAGACCGATATTTGTTGATACAAGATTTCGAGTTCATTAGAAGCCCTACACAAACCGTTATTATTCTAGCGCGTGTGACGGACGACTGACTGTGAGGCCCAAACTCCATGCCATGATTCACAGCCTTGCCAGAATTAATGAGATGACGACTTGGATAAATTCAGGAATTGAAGTTGAATGCGAACGAATACGAGAGACTGAGACAATGGTAGCAAAGACAGCCGACAACATGTTTTTGCATAACAAGATGTTTTTAAGGAGCTTCAGCACCACGAAACAAACGCGTGGCATTTGGTGAATTTTGGTGTGGAATGGAGCAAATCAAATGTAAAATTGATGCAGTTTGGATCAATCTGAGGCTGAATAGTTTGTAATTTGGAGGATAAAAACTTTCAGAATTTACGAACATTGGCAGATTGCTGACCTGGAGAAGACCACTCTGCTCCTACTTTGCCTCGTTTCCGCATCACAAAATCAAATTTTTGCACACAACGACACAACACAACCTAAATTTCAAATTCAACTCTGACGACATTTGCAGAGTTGCAGATTTGCACAAGCATAACTTTAACCTAGAAGTAAGAACTAGAAGAGATTTTACAACTTTATCTTGAGATAAACGGAGACTACGACGACGCAAGAATTATAACACATACTTACTTCACACTATCACCAGCACATTTACTACATGTACGTACGTTTGCCCCTGAACTTTCAAAATTCGAAAGAGATTCAGTTCTGTTCTGAGTCATTGCAGATTGATACCTAGCCGTTCTCGTCCTCGTGGTAGAGAGAAAACTGAACCATTTACTGTTGAGGGGGAGATACCTAGCTCGAGCACCAGCTCCAACCTAAAAGCTTAACTTTGCCTGCCAATCTGCCACGAAGGAGGAATGATTGAGATTGAACTGCAACTGACATTTAGCTCTTTGACAACACAACTGTTGTAACTAAACTGATAACTGACTGTGAACGATTTGCATTTTGCATGTGGCAAAAAATGCACTCAGTTTAGTTAGGTACGCGCGATCGCGATTTCCTAAACAATATCCAGCAGAATTGCCAACCTAACCACGAACAAAAATGTGGACAACGTGCTCAGCTCACCACACCACTAATTATGTTTGATCTTAATTGACTGATCGACTAAGCCAAATAGACTTGATTTTGCTTACTTGTAGACTAGACCACTAATTTAATTAGAAAGCTAATTCTATTTGTGAATGATGAATCTGAATTTAGGCTTACCTATGTGTCGACGAACGGCCCATAACACAGGGGCTGTCGCTGTCGCTTTTCCCCTGTTAGATTGGTCCAGTTTTGCTTGTATTTCTGTAAATAATTATAACAAAGTGGTGTGTTAGTTTTGAGTTTGAGTACAAATCATGCAACATCTGACTTAAAATATTCTAAAAAGTAGCATAAATAAATCGTTATGCTATTTGCTACCATTCAAGATTGAGTAGGTAAAATAAAATTACTTCAAATTGAAGAGATCCAATCAGTCCAGTCAGTTGTCTTGCCCCAATCCGATTTCTGTTTCACAACTTTTTTTGAGAGAGAGTTTTTGCTCCCAACTAATTCTTTTTGGAATTTTGATCTTCTGCGGAGAGTACCGAGTGTGTCATTCAGTAATCCATCACCAGGACCACAACCAACAGGAAGGAGTAGCAAAATGCAAAAGTCTCAGTCTGCTGCTGTTTAGTAAACTCAAATCACACGTTTGGTTTTTCTTTGGTTATCTAAACACAGATAAAAATTACATGATTGATTACATGTTTGTTTACACTTTAATTACACTTCAAAGATATCAGTGCGACGAGCAAGCCCAGATTGTTCAAATTTCAAAACAAAAGCTGACACACTCACGTTGTTCTACTTAAAAGACGTCCGTACCGTGCAACATTGACACACACACGCATTACGAAATTCTACACAATTCATTCACGCATTACGAAATTCAACAAAATTCATTCACGCATTGCATCCAACTGAACTGACTGCTACTACAATGTACAATTTGACAAGTTAAAGGCTATTAATTAGAAATCAATTAAGCCTAAAAAAGCACAGAAACAAAAAATTGCAGCCTTACCTCAAAAATAATTAAATTCACGGAAGAGGTTGAGGTCGAGGTTCGTCGCTAATCGTGCCGTGCGTGACTGACGACGGTGAAGTCCTGAGATCCTGGCTAATTAAATTGCTCCGAATATGTCCGAATTCTCCGAATCGGTGTTCACATTTTGCACTAATTTTGACAAGGGACTCCTCACTGTCACGTCACGTCAAATCCGACGAGATGAATAAAAATCGCTCAAATAAAACTTGCGTGGACTCGGACTGCAGCCAGCATGGAATCAATTTCTTTTCTTCTTGGTATTTCTTATCAAACTGACTGACTGACGGACGGGCGACGAGGGAATCAATAAATTGAGGAAAATCGACGATGCAAAAAATATGACAAAATTTCTGCGAAAAAAGTCCAGCTTTTACTCGTTCATCTCGTTGTTCGTCTCTTCGTCTTCGTCTTCGTGGTTGGGTTGGTGGTGGGGGTCGCTTTTCGTGTCGTGGTCGTGGTTGGGAAAATAATTATTATGGAAAACCACACACAAATTCAAATTAATTTAACACGTGTGTGTTGTGTGGGTTTGTCGGTTTGTTGTGGATTTGCGACTAAATTTGGATTAGAAATTAGAATAATCCGTTCGACTACTACTACGAATGACTAGCTATTTTGCTTTGCAAATTCTTCTCACTTTTGACAAGGTCTGCGTTGTGTTTTTGCTTTGGACTTTTGCGGTTTTCTGAACGTGTCAAGTTCACACCGGTTGCCAAATTTACAAGCAGGCAAGGCTAGCTTTGCTATGCTTGGCCTGGCTGGCTGCATATTGTGCACATGCACAAGTTGGAATTGTTGCAAAGTGAAAGTTGTGAAAGCAAAATTTACACTTTTCTCCTTTATGGAAAATGGACAACTTTCTTTTTCTGGAACGTCATTTTTACAAGCTGAAAAATTGCTTCCGAATATTACATCATGAGAGGACACATACCAGTTATGGAAACTAAGTTAAAAATCAGAAACCTCTATTTTAAATTTTTATTATTATAATTTTGATGTCCCCCTGCCTGAACGCAATAAACCGAAAATTTTCAAAAATTGAGTAAATTAAAAATATTATTTTTTTGTTTTTGGGATTTTTTGAGAAATCCTAAGGGTCAGGAAACTCGATTTTTGTATAGTTAAGAGCATGGGAATTTCGCCATTTTGCGGATTTTTTAAAATTTCAAAAAAATAAAGTGATTTTCAAAATGATTTTGATAAGCTAATTTCGATAGTTCTGACTCAGGGCATGCCAGGGAGTGCAAAAAAAATAGCGCGATATTAAGTGCTTAGAACACCTCTAAAGTCACCCGTGTTAGAGTGGAGTAGCTGAAATCAGCCGGAATAACTCGTTCCAGGTTCAGGTCAGAGCTTACCAGTTATGTCAAATGTCGACTACTTTGGAAATGTACAAAATGGTTGGCTGTTCGTCTCCACAAAAATAAGCGTCCAGATGAAGTGGGTGACAACTTGACAACTGACAACGACAAGCCCTGCATGAATTCCGGAATTCATTATTGCATTGGGCTGGACTCGCCGGCAAGAATCTTAACAGGTTAGTCCACACACCTTTCGATTAGAAAGTTCCACTAGTTTCTCCAAATGATAAAATGGAAATGAGCTTTTTGCTTAAGGAATATCGCCACTGTATTCATCTTTATTTGTCTAATTAATTAATAAATTGTCGCAACCACAATTGCATTGCAGTATGGCCTTAAGAGTTCAGGGTTTTTATTAGTGCTCCGCACGGACCAAGTTCCTGCAGGAACCCGAACTTGGAACTTGGTTGCCTATAGTGGAACCCGAACCC
>JAQGCM010001860.1:0-13214 GCA_034699705.1 Hymenaphorura dentifera
AGTCAAAGTCTCCCCCGCTACACCCTGTAGAAAATGTGTGCACGATTTATTTGAAAGTGTAATATAATTAATACCCCGTCTTCTTCATAAGTGTTTGTTACAGGGCGTGAAAAAAGGTTAGTCTTGGAGCTTTAAGCGGTCACTCTTATTATTGGTATTGATAAAAGTGAAGATAGAATAGGGCATACATACAATGCATCCTGGATGGCTGGCACGCAGAGTCAAGTCAGGGAATAAGAAAGAATGAGAAAAAAAGTAGAAAACCCTAAAGAGCTTTTCAAATAAATCTTCCAACTCTTCAAAAATTGTAAACACCTTTACTTTAGTGTGGGATGTGCTGTATGTACTCTTCAGTTCATTTTGGACGCACCGCAGTACGCTATTTTATTGTAATTGTAACTTTTGCTTTAGTAAATATTCTGTACTATTACGTGAAGATCTTTCAAATGTGCTTCTCCCTGTTCAAACCTATCATGGCTTAGCGATTGCATTGCCACTATTTAGTGTTGTAGTAGTTCCAGTACCGAAAAAATTCAAATATCCGAATTCAGTTCCGGCCCAGTTCCTGTTATCCGGAACTTTGACAAATTTTTAACTGAAATTTGAACGAATGTGACTCGAAAATGAGACTGGGTCCAGGAAATTTGACTGGTTAGAATAAGATCGAACTCACCGGAACTCGCCGGAACCTAATACACCCCATTAATCCTCAAATTCCCTTGAGTAGTTCGAGTTGACTTTGTAGAATAAGAATGGGCAATACTTTGACTATTACTAAGTCTCCTGCGGCTGGTTTAACCTGTGTTTGCATGTTCGTATTATTTGTGAATCCCCTTTGATAAATAAACTAACACCTAGTGTAAAGTGTAAGTAGGGATGATTTTTTTTCTCTTCTTTTTTTCTCGCCCCTCGTTTGTACTCTCTCCTCTGTTCGTGAAGTCAAACAGACCGACAAAAGTTTTAATACATGAATGTCTATTATATTCAGTCAGTCATAAGTAATAAGTTAAGGTTGGGTGTTGGTGTTGTGCTCATCCATTCCATGCTATGATGCCATGGGATATGGTCATTGGGCTTGGGCATGGACCTGAGCAAGCAACGCATTATCAGTCAATCCTTAATTTTCCAAAAGCCAGATTCTCTACCACTTAACGGACCTAACTGCTTGCAGGTGTTCAAGTGATAAGCAAATATCTAATGTCTTGTATTTATGAGGATGTCCAGGGCTTTGTGCAACAGAATTATTTATTAATTACAAGAATGCGGTTCAAGTTTAACTTTGTCCAAATTCAATTTAAACGATCACGAGCTGCAGATAAGTGTAGCGAGAGTGTGGATTTTGCCAAAATTCCTAACTGCCTACCAGCCTCAATTTCTAAAATACGTTTTTTAAGAATCCATTTTTTTATGATTACAATTTGAGACCTTCATTTGCATGCTTATTTGAATGGGTGCTTATTCGAAATGTGTATAAATAAGGGTTCGTCGGTTTCTGCCTTCCACTTCAAAGACGATTTAAGATATGAATGGTGTGAAATGCTGTCCGCCGAAGTGTAAAATATGTATAAGGGTCATCTAGATGGAAGCTCAGAATGATTACTTGCGCAAAGTCCGTCCGTCCTGACAAGGCGGCGGCATTTCTTTAAAAGTTCGTCCGAAGCATCCAAACCTTAAGGATCCATTATGAATTGACAAGCGATTAGTTTTAAATGATGCTCAGAAATACCCGTCCGCACAGATTATTCTTCAAGTACTACTCTCCTTCCTTTTGCTGCTAGTTCTTGAGTTCTTCACGCAACTAAAAATCTTAAGCACTTGTACTTCTCAAAGTACGTGTGCCCCAACTTTTTCTAATCATAATTCCATATCAGAGCTTAACGCTCCTCATTTTTCATCGCCTTTCAAACACCAAATCACCCGACGTTTGCTCGGCAGAAGAATCGAATTAAAGCATCTCTTGACAAAAACGACAGGTAGACTCATGGGAGAGAAGAATGAAGCTAATTCCTTAAGCAAGTAGTAAACACGAACAACTTCAACAAGTATGTAGTTCGCAATTTGCAGACAGACTTGTCGATACATAAATTTACATTCCGAACGTTGTATTGAACATGCATGACAAAATAATTTACAATAAATCCCTCAACAGTTGATTGAATCGTGTCGTGTCCAAACAAATTACGATTAGATTTTGGTTCTTGTTTTGCCAGGTGCGCCATTAGTAGTTGGCAATAATAATTGGTGAGACATAAGCACAACCATCAGCACACTAATTAATGCGGAATTGGAATTGTGCACAATTTTTTTAAATTGACATGTATTCCTCTTATTTACAAAACCCATATATTTGCAGGGAGTGACACGCCCTCCGCTCTTCCATATATCATGTTGCGCGTCTTGATAGTAATTATTGCTCAGTCTTCATAAATCATGAATAGAAATCACATCTCAGTCAAGAGTGAACAATTAATTTCCCCCACGGCGCGTCTCTCAGAAGGTTAGAAATTCATACATATAAGATCAAACATCGACATCGAAGCGTGTAAAATTTACATTGTATCGGATCAAATTATATGCAAACACAAAACTTGTAAGTCGTACATGATGCATGCAGAGTGCTAAAGGTCAGAATATTGTTGGGAGCATGCAGGCGTTGGTTTCGACACCTTCGGCCGTTAAGAATGCGAATAATATCCAAGTTATTTGTCTGACGATAATTATTTTATTTGATATATTCGCATTAAGGAAAAGACAATAGCATTTATTGTCAGATCTGTTGGAAGGATCAGAGGTAGTAAATCATTTCCAGGTGTACTTAATTTATTTAATGTGTGAAAATGAAATACTAAAACATTAGAATGCCAAACAACACTTTGTCTGCAGTGCAATGCAGTGCTGCAGCATTGCATTCCTGCCTGATGCGGAGCGGAGTGGTATGGCGTGGCGATCCCAGAGCAAAAGCAAAGCAAATGTGCAAAATAAATAATGTGAAAATCTCCCATTGCCGCAACAGGTTTTCGAAGCAATTAATTCAAAAAGTAATATCGAAGACAACATATTATTTCGTTGTCCTTGAATCTGGTACATACACAGAAGATAACTTACACGCGGTCGTGGTTAATGTTCATTTGTTTTCAGAAAGAAGAATACTACGGAACGATTAGCGTTTAAAAATCGGAAGGAAAGGAGAAATTAAAGAGTTGGACTTGGTTAAGCGTTGTTTTCTTATAGACTGAGCACAAAATTTATTTGATGGAATTGGCGAGTGAGAGAGAGGAAATCTTAATTAGTAGTGAGATGTGAGCAGTTGGGTTTTTAATGTTTCCCCTCTCAAAACTAACTCGTTCCTCTACCCAGTAATTACGACTAATTGCGCTCCTTTAATCGGGCAATTCAGTTTCCCTTACAAACTCTCTGTCTCAAATCACAATGCAATTGTAGCAAAAACTAAGTAGATTTTGTACATTGTCTTACTCAGTCTAACTCAGCCAAATTGCAACATGTAGGAGTGAGTATTCAGTTAATCAATTTGATCAACAAACGCGCCAAGCCATTACTTTACATTGCAATTATTGAGCGCCTTTGTTGTGTGAACTAGAACTGCTTGCTGCATTTGGCTGGCAGATCGACGGAAGCTTGTCCGTCTTGAACTTGACAAGGTGTTCATCAAATCCTACATCATGTATGTCCAACAAACAATTTCTTAAGGTGTCCCACGTTTAATTAAACAATTAATTTGGATTTTGCCATTGAGGTAGGGCAAGACGCAAAACTTTGTGAATTAAAAGTTGACCCCCATGAGCACAACTCCAATTTTTGTGAGGATATTTCTGTCGCAAGTGCCAAACCGCTTGACCATCAAAGTTTACAAAGCTTCCACATCCACCACATTCACGAATGACTACTCGAATTTAAATTGAATTCACACTCTCAGCTTGAGCATCTCATGCCAAGCATTTCAATTGCAAAATGATCTAACGAAAATCTTTACTTGACCGGATGGCCCATCCAGCCTCAGCCTCGCGTTCAAGTAGATGTAGATAATGGCGAGGAGGGGGGGGGGGAGGGTTCAATTGCACCAAGCACGATAAAGTTATAGTAAAATATAAAATCCTGCAATTTAATTGGACCCCACGGAAAGACTACTTTGTTTTATTGTTTTTGTAACATTTTATTGCAAGTCTGCACAGAATTAAATATGTTTAAATTCCTACTATCATTTTGCGCTTCGTAAAGCAATCCGCAAAACTGCTGAGTTTGTTTATGGTGGTGCACTAAATATTTCATTGTTGTGGTTGTACGATTTGTGTTTTTATAATGGCTTTGCTTGCACCTGCCTGCTTCCTTCACCTTGGATTTTTTTTGCAAGGATCGGGACAGGAATGACATTCATTATCCGATTTCAAACATATAATTCTTACAAATTTTTATGCAAACTTCGGTACTTCGGGCACTTCGGGCACTTCTCTGTGAAATAGCACCACCTGAGAGAAAATAATTCTTAAATCTACATTTTCACGTGTTTGGTTTGGAGAATTCTTCGCAAACAATCTAAATTACACTTTTTTCAGTGACTCAAACAAACAGAATTTAGTGCAAAGACAAGCAAACGAATACTTGTAAACACTAAGCTGTGATAATTGCACTGAATTTAAGAGTTTTTATGAAATCGCATGTCCACAAATTAGAGGCCGGTGAATCGAGCCGCCGAATTCATGTTTTCGTTTTATTATTTTGTCGCCCATAAAACAAGTCCTGAACGTTACCTACATGCCGAGAGTCATAAAGCCTTTAAGTTGGAAAAGTCACAAACAACCCATGCGAAAATCTAATGTAAAGCAAACTGAGAACAAAACTATCAAAAAATTGACTTGAGTCGGGTCATGTTGAAGTTGAAGTCGAAAGTTTAGGACAGGCAGGGGGTGCGTGTTTAGAATTTGCTCCCGAAACCGAGAACCCTGCTGTCTTTTCCGTCTAATGAAATTGTGAAATTTCGTGCTTTGTGCTTTTATTTGCGCACGAATAATATTAATGCAGCTCAAGGATCACGCACAATTTGCAAGAATACTTCTTTCATCATAAAACGACATTTTGAGCGAGTGTGCATAAATAATATTGTAGTCACAACTTAGAAAGGGTCCACATTGCTTGCACCCCAAAAAATGGAACTCTTATATGCGGCAGAGTAAGTTAGTCGGCCCTACAGGATCCGGAACTATTGCAAATTAAATTTTTAAGAAGTATGGGGTTTCATTTAGAATTTACCCTTTCCTAGGCGCCAGGCATGCCTTCACCAATTTCAGAAACTTTAAAGCAAAAATTACGCAGGGAAAATTTTTAAAATGTATACACTTTTATTGAATCCGTGACTACGCCGTTTAATATCACATCAATCTCTTAATTGTGCAATTTCGTGTCGAGTCCTAGCTTATTATGAAGGATTATTGCAAAATCGATCTACTTAAGTTTCGCCCGAATAATTAGTTCTTGTCGTCTCCGAACAATCATGGAATTAGTAATTATATTTAATATTATGGCTGTATTCGTAGCCTCTAGGGAATTTCCTCTAACCGACCGAACCTGACAATTGTCATTACGCACCTGTTCCATCGAAATCAACAATATGCTCCAAAATAATATTCTGACAAGAGAGCTCGGTATCAATTTGTAATTTGTGTAGGAAATTTGTTATGACAAATGTCCAGGACACGATAATGAGCAGAGCACAGGGAGCAAGAGTACAATAAAATAAGACATAAAGACCACACCGAAAACTTTCAGTTGATTGGACTTTTATTAGTTACACGACAATTGAATTCCCTGGCGTCAAGCAATTACACAAGACATCGAAGCCTGGAGTAGTAGTAGTACGTAGATTGAAAATTGATTTTCTGAATAATTCCGCTAATTTTAATGAGCCATGCAATGGGTACATGCCATGAAAGTAATTATTACTACATTTTGTCCAGGAATTAGCTACAATTAGCTATTAAGTACATTTGTCATGTAACATAGTCATGGTATAATGAACGACATGGATTTGATTGAAGGTTTTACGTTTGGCTTTTCACAATCGAGGATTCATAATTTACATTTGCACTCAAAGACATACAATTTTACACAATGATTATGAACACTACTAGGTTGTCATACAACTAACTATGTAGAGCAACTAAATATGGATTCAAACTACAGGTGTCCTCGCCTCAATTCGGCACTCATTATTCAATAAATTAAACAGTCAAAGTCACAGTCACAAATGCATCACGTGGGGGCCTTACGTTTAATAGGAATAAACAACAACGTCACGTACGAGTTGCTGAAATTAAATCAGCTGAATAATAAATTAAATAAGTTAATTTACACTCTTACTACAAGACTTTAATTATAAATTAAGCGTCAGCTTTGTAATAGATCATTTAAAACTTCAATACTCTTAGCGTCGGGTGGAGTAAAGTTCTCATTGCTTTGCTGTTTGAACTGTTTCTTCTCAACATCCCAAATTATTTTCTTTCCTTTGGGAAAGCACATTTTGATTGTAAAATTTTGATTCAGCTCAGAAACACAAATTCCATTGGAATAAAATCTATTTGTAATTTGAAGTTCATTATGTCAAATAGATTTTAATGCGTTAACTTTTTTAATGAAGTGACTGAGCTGATAAGAAAGCAGCCGCGTAAAATGGGTAAGCGGATAGTAAAGCTGCATTAGCTGCTGCCAAATTATTCGGCATTGCATTATGCGAGATTTGTGGTAACGTTGAGGAAGATGACGAAAGTTTCGATGCTGGTGATTGGCACATAGGACTCGGGCTTTGGCGCGGAGTAGAATTCCTGCTCTGTAAACTCTCGTTGTCGCCATTTTCAAGACTTCTTAACCGAGAATTCGATTCTGTCCCACAATTCGACAATTCCTCTCCCTCATCATCGTCCAGATTGTTGTTAAACTCTGAGTCTGAAGAAGTCGATGAAATGGAAGCCGAATCTGACATGTTCGGGGTTTCGTGGACTTTGCTGAACCTAGTTATGTTGGTAACTTCTGCCGAACTTTCTGTGACACCTTTACTATTACTATCTTTGGCAATGAGATTCTCAATCGAAAACTTGCTTGAGTTTTTGTGGCTATGGCTCCAAGGACGTTTGAGACTTGGAGAAGTGATTTTGTCTGGAATCGTTTCTTCAGGGGTGCTCTTTCGACTTCGCTTTGGACTAAACTTATCCGGCTTACTATTTGTAGGGACCTCGGATATTTTTCTTTTCGGGCTGACCATTGACATATCGAAAATAGCTTTGCCGCCACCATTCGTACTCTCGTGCAAATGATGCTGGAATTCTGTTGGAGATAGGCCAGCAAAATTGTTGGAGTTGATGGCTAGTTGAAGACCTTTGGGGGAACTATTAGCTTGATTGTTTAACATTTGGTGGTGGAAGTGATTGTTGTGACTATCTGCTGAAGGGGGTTTATGGTGAAACATTTCCCGAAGTGGGGGGTAACTAGCTGCCGCAGCAGCTAAAATTCTTGCTTCGGCCGAACCTCCGTTGAGAAATATGGCAGGGTGACATCCTGGAGAACCAAATCCTGGGAATCCGGCATTCGAAAAGGCAGGATGAATTCCCATAAGTCCGTTACCTATGCCATTTGCTTGGCTAAAGGTTGGTGAGAAAAGTGGGGACATAAGTCCATGACTGGAAATTGACATACCGGGTATCGGCGGTGACATTCCGTTTGGAATTCCACACATCCCGTTCACGTTTGGGCTGCCGCCAAGCATTGACGGCGGCGTATGGTTCGGTGACGGCTGTTGAAGTGGTGAACAGCCGAATGGTGACTGACCGTTGAGGGTTCGCTCCAGAATTTCTTTGTCAACTTTGTGAAGTTTGAAACGCTTTCGCCGACGAAGAAATGACCCATTCTCGAACATGTTTAATGCATTGCTGTGCAGACTCCAGTACGCTCCCTGCAAACGTTTAATTAGCAAATTATTAGTCGTGCGATCTAACTGCCAGCTGGGCTTTGTTAATTTTTGCCGTGGATATTGGATGGTCAATGCTCATGGTTCTTGGTTCTGGAAATCCCATTTCATGTACGAATTTAATTAGGCTGAGTTTCATTATAGCCAAGATGCCAAGATCCTACGTTAAGCAAAACTGCGGGCTTTTGACGGGAAGTGGTGCTACCTTAACAGGGAAGCAGACCACACAAGAGGTGTGAAGAAATCGTGCTGATAATTTGCACTTTCCTCAAATTTAAGCCTAAGGTGCCCACACAAATCAGGAAGAAGAGCAGATGGATTCTATGGGATTTCGAATTTAATTTGACTGAATTATTAGTATTTTGTCGATGAGTTCCTGAGCGCTCTGGTTTTTTTTCGCCACCAATGAAATGCAAATTAATTCCTGTGAACCACGCTACCAACCAGGAGGCAACAAATGCAAACGCTGACAAAGGCAAGAATAGGGACCGTTCGTTTCAAAAAAATTATAAATCAAACCGAAATTAAATTATTCATTCTAACGCAATAAATTGATAATAAGCAGCGAGCCATCAACTCCATGCATTTATAGGAAGTTTTATATTTTACAGGACGGTTGTCTTGCTTGTAAAATTATGAAATTTTAAAAAATTATAAAAATGTTACCTTGCCAGGTCGGTCCGGCCTTCTTGGTACTTTGACGAAACAGTCATTGAATGAAAGGTTATGGCGCAAAGAATTCTGCCACCTTTGAGTGTTCTTTCTGAAATTGGATAAAAAGTCTAATTAACTTGACTGACTTTGATTAAACAAGAGGTTTTCGTATTCATACATCTAGTCTAAAACAAGCAGCTCTCATGTATTTTTCCACAATTATATCGGGCATTCGTTTTGGTACGAGTTTGCTTGACAAATATATTTTGTATTTCTGAACAATCTGGTTGACCGGTTTAATTTAGACTCAAAACATTAAACTGCTTCATGCGCATCATTACACATTGCAAGAATCCCAGAGTTTTCCTTCCCCAGAGGTAAATAATTCCAATCTAATTATTGGATTTTTTTCATCTCACCGCATTTATAAAACGTAACCCAAATGATTAACTGAAACTTTCATCTTTATAATCTGCATCTGATTCCATACAGATTTTTTTAATACGCAGTACAGAGAAACACGCCGGTATAAGTTTGGGAGGAGTTTGGCTCAACATTTGGACAAATGTATGCCAATATTTTCGTAAAATTCATTTAGGTCAGATAATATTTTTTAATAGATATAAGCAAGTTTCTAAAGGACTTGCAATTGCAATGCATTTTTCAATATTCGAACCCAGTGTTAACAAAGTACTCCTGAATTTCTAGCCAACAAATCTTCAGATTTAAAGTTCTAGATTGAAATGTTGTGTTTCCGCAAGGTAGTATTCGACTCCGAAAACTTAATAAAATTAAAGCGGTGAAAACTTATTAATATTATAAGTTGGTCTGCCGTAAGCATGTTTGGTAAATCGGATCTCATTGCCCAAAATGTGTTAAGTATCTTTAAGTAATTAATTTTAAAACTACTTGCCGGTTCGGTGAAAACAAATTGACATAAATTCGACAAACCTGTAGTAAGGAAAGTGATCCATGATGAATCTATAAATATCAGATAAGGGTAGCATTTTCTCTTGAGAACTCCAAATTGCCATCGCCGTCAATGAAATGTACGAATACGGTGGTTTTTGATCGCCGTAACTTTCTCGTGATGGTCTAGGCATTTTGGCACACAATTTTGCGCAATCAGCTCGTTTAAAAACAAATTAGATTTCAAGTGAATTCATTCTAATCTTTAATCCACAGTGTTTGCCTATCCAAACGTCTTAAAGTCCAACACTGTCGACTGTCCAGTCTCTAAATGAATTCGACGATGAGATCAAAGTTTGATGTTGCTCTTAAAAATCACATGCATGCAGCATATTAGTTTCCAGAATTCAGATCCTGAATTTCGTTGTCACTTTCACAATGTTTCCAAGAATGTGTTCCGAATGCTCTTAACTTTTTCGAGAAAGCTGTGAATGAATGTTCACCGAATTTTGATTTTTTAAATTTGGCTAAATTTCATGATTTTACTTTGTCGGTTCAGTACTTTTCGCTTTCCCTTGCATACAATAAAAGTTCAATTCAAACCCTTTTTCCGTTCCAAATTCTTCAAACTTAAATGTCAACAACATAGGGATAATATTAACTTTGACTATTTTTGTTCAGCCGAGCGGAGTGCTTCGCGAGCGACGTATTGTTACTTTTTCAAGTTTGTTGAGTCGACTGGTAATTTGTTGGTTTAGGTTTGTGGACTGATCTTGAGCAAAGTAGGGTTTTTGGATGGAGTTTGTTTAAAAAAGGGTAGGAGCATCTCCACTCCAAAGAGAACGCACGATCCTACAGTACGTTGGCAAGAATGCCTATTTGGTTTGTGTTGGGGGGGTTGCTTAATGGTAAACCAACTTGCTTGTTTAGCGCGATTGCGTGGCTTGGTCAACTAGTAGATTCCTTGTTGTAGAAAAAAATGCATCAGCAGCAGCAAAAAGGCTTGTACTTGACATCCGGGTAACTTCTACTGTTCTCAGGTCTGAAGTTAAGAAGAGACTTGATCCTCTCTTGCATGCGCCTTAAACAATGCCAAGCCCAATTGTTGGTTTATTGGCTCACCGGATCTCCGCCTGTGTGTGGAAGAAGGTGTGGCTTCACAAAACTTCTCTCCTTTGTTCACCAACACCTCGATGATACACCCTTCGCGATTGCGATTCCTTAGCGACTTTACCAACAGGCCAACATGAGGCGAAACGCGAAGCCTTTTGCTTGCTTCACTTTTATCAATCTTTGTTCTTGGAATTTTTTTTAACCCGATCTTCTCTCATCATCTTTGCCTTTTGCATGCTCAAGCCCTGAATGTCTAGAACTTTATCCTTAGGCTTTTTTTTGGCCTAAACGCTAAGCAAAACGATTATTATATAGCACATGGCACATGCTTTAGCACGTCCAATTATTTCAAAGACAAACCTGTACTTAGCCCATCAGCGCCGACATTTACTACGTACATCTACAACTCATCTTATGGCAAATATGGAATGGGGCGTTGCTTTGAGCGGAAGATGCATATGATTCTGTGACGGTGTCGGTGACTTCCAGTCAGCTCCTGGCAAATTAGTTCATACTAGTAGTATTAGAAAAATTGTCCAGATAATAACTTAATAGGATTTGAGCAGAGCAACAGTGGAAGAGAAATGGTGTGAATAATGCATAGGAGAGGACTTTTTATTCGGCGATTACTGTAATTATCCAGTTGTGTCTGTGTCGTCGGCCAGCATTTATGTGATTCTTCAACCTGCAGCTTTTCTCCAAGATGTACATAGATGCGACAAAAGGAATGACTCAATTTCACACTCGAATTCGTAATTTGGTGGGAATTACATAATATTGTGGTTTTTGAAGAAGAGAAAAAAACTAATGGGTTCAGCCGTGCATGTTGTTCGTGCTGTAGGGCTCTAATTGCTGCCTTGCTTTGTATAGTCAAATCTTTGGTGTCAATTTGATAGTACTTCCTCAAGATGCTACCGCTCCGCTTTCCAAGTTCAGAAAATAATTTTTGGATGCCAAATGCAGGGAAAATGAATTGTGTCGCACTAAACTTGGAAGCCAATTTTGGCATTATTTAGTGGATTTCTTATGCTATAATTTAAAAAAGGTTATCCAATCTGTTCCGATGTATCATACTCTGCAAGCTAAACATATTTTCTTCTGGAAATCAATGAGCAATGCCAAAAATCGACTTCACAAAATATCAATATAGCTTATTCAAAGAAAAAACACAATAATTGTGGACCCATATTGCGTGTACCTTCCAAGTTTGTTTCCGATCCAATTGTATGCGGTAATTAGTTTTCATTGTCAATAATTATACAGTTGGTTTGAATCTCAGTCAGTCAGTCTCATTTCACCGAGCGGGCATTGCCGGAGAACTTGAATAATAAGAATAGACCTGTGGTGGAATTTAATTATTTATTGTATTATTGTAAAGAGACAATAGATGAATCTGCAGAAGAGGTTGGCTGGCTGTAGCTGATGTGCTCGCTTGCTTGTGTTGTTCAAGTCCACGCTCACACTGTGCCAGAATGCAAGGGTACTTCACACTTTAGAATTTTTGAATAAAGTCCCTCAGGGGCCCGCATTCAACACTCATACCGAATCTTGAACAGATTTCAAATGAAGAATCAGAAAATTGTGACAATGAATTCTAAAGTGCGTTCCCGTGGCTCTTTATTCAGAATAGGGGCTCCCTGGGTTCGGCGGTCAGTAATTATTGCATTGCATTGTTGCTTTTATTGTTCTCTCCTGAGCCAAAACACTATCTATCAAATGAACATTTCTTCGTTCCGTCGGAATAATATGATTGAACTTGACGTTTGCCTTGTCTCGACGTGAGTTCTTGTATTATTAGAAAACCAAGCGTTCCAATGGTCCAATCCGTCTACCATGCCAGGTGCAGAGCAAAGCAAAGAAATAAAATATGGTCAGTCACCCGCGTGGCATTGTCAAATATCGGAATTTGAAAAAAAAAGTCTTCTTAAAATAAATAGGGAAACCTCCGGGGTGGTGTGTAACCTTTCACCCTTTTGCCCACCCCGCACGGCAAATTCAGAAGATGTAAAGGGAGGCCGAATGGAAATAAATGCCTTGGTTTGGGGGCATAATTAGCTCGTTGAAATTACTGGAAAAAAATATTAACGGGTACTTGAGAGCAGGTAGAATTTATATTTTTATTCAGTCACTGCAGTAAGTACTACTTGCGAGGATCGCACAGGTGTGAATTCAAAAAAATAATTGGTTTAGAATGGCCCAAATCGTTGGATACCTTATGCTCGGATTGGACCATATGACCACAAATCTCAAATATTTAGATTCAAAAAATAAATGAGATTTCTTAGTTTTAATCGTTGGCCATTTTTACAATCGTTTCATTGGGCAGAAGTGTAATAATTATTGCAATGTTCTGGGTACAAAGAACCCAACAAATTGTTGGAATGAAAATGAAACCCTTTCTTTGCCGAATGAATGAACTGTTGGATGCTTCTTTTGATTCGCACCGCCGGGACATTTAATTTAATGTTAATCACGTTTCGAATGAAAAGTTAGCCTTAGGATTGTTGTAAGATTTGAATTTGAATTTGCATTGACTTGAGTGAAGAACAATATTTGTCGAAAGGTA
>JAQGCM010001861.1:0-13212 GCA_034699705.1 Hymenaphorura dentifera
ATTTAGAGAAATAAAATATTATTTTCTTTGACAATTCGGGCGCCCGCACATTCCATTCGGTGCTTTTGGCGATGACAGCGAATTTTGAGTTGTAGATTTTTCCTGAACCTAAAGTCTGCATAATTATCAGTTGCGATTGTCCAACTTAACACTACACATACGCACATCTGCAGCGTTTTGAAGTTTGGGTTTCAAAGTGAGTTTTGGGATTTTACATTTTCCTGAACTCCAATTTTATGACGTTCCGTAATTATTGCATTTGGGCATTTTGATGTTTTCTACGCAAAGGTTGTTGAAACTCGTGCTAGGAAGTGTCTAGTTTTGAGCATGAAATACTCACAACGGTTCAATTCAAATTTTTTTACTAAATTTTGCCCCAATGTGCGAACGCAAATTTCAAATTTGGCATTCGATTGGACAAGCTTGACTCTAAAATAGGGATTAAGTTTTCCAACCCGTGTCGTTAGCTACACCTCCAGGTACACAGTTGCTGCAAATTTCTAATTCGAAGATTTCATGTTTTTGTTGCAGTTTGCGTCTCAAAACGGCATTTGGAAACGAGTTGAGGACAAGACTTAGCAAATTTTCTCGTCCATTGCTTCCGATCCGACTCATCATGATTGGCAGGGCGGAAGTCAAGATTGTCAAAGATTTCGTGTCCTGTCCCTCACCTGTTGAACTGGAATGTGTCCAACTAGAGCTGTCGCTAGCACAGCAAAATTTGGGACTGAGTGAAACGTGTGAAAATGAGTTCGATTCATTAGTGATTTGCATTCTACAGCACAATAGTGGACAGCCGTGGCTTACTATGCGACTTGGAAAAGGCGAATTCCACGACTACACGACAGAGTGGGAAAAGCTTACACGTGATATTGCTCAAGCAAATTTGCAATTCCTTTGCAAAATCGGTCAAATCAAAAACAAGCCGGGAGGAGGGCGAAATGAGAAAAAATTTATAGAGCTCTTGGACCTCTTTTTTGAGTATTTCAAAAAGGAGATTCAAATCTCTCTCTGTTCCGGAGAGAAGGGCAACAATGTGTATCACACTTTGAGAAGAAAGAAATCCGGCTCACCCGAGACCCAAAACGACGTAATTGAAAACGTTCAAGTTTACAAAACAAAGGAAAACTCACTCGGGAGAAAACTAGGCTATTTCCGACTAATTACAAAATTGAATCTTCTGTTTTCAAATGAACTTGACCTTGGGAAGGA
Organism: Hymenaphorura dentifera; assembly: GCA_034699705.1. NCBI lineage: Eukaryota > Metazoa > Arthropoda > Collembola > Poduromorpha > Onychiuridae > Hymenaphorura > Hymenaphorura dentifera. Next base: position 1,213 of record JAQGCM010001861.1, read on the forward strand.
ATTGATTGATCAAATGACCCGATTCCAAATCATCAAGAAAATTTGTCAACCTGATGCTGCTGCATCTCAAGTTGCTCAGACTCAAGATTCAAAAATTGAAAATTCCATTGAGTTCCAACGGCTAGACACTAGGTTAGCCGAACTAAGTCGTTGCTCCAATTTTGAAGAAATCTTTAAAGTAATCATGCCGTCATCGAGCAAAGATGAATTTTTCATCTTGAAACATTTGCAAGACATTGAGTCGTCGCTGAGTCAGAGAGAATTGGTTGAGCTTCGGATCGAATTGCTTACCCTCATCCAGTCTGAGCTGTGTCACCCGCTCAAAATTTCAATTCTTGAGCAAAAGGAAGCATTTGAATTTGAATCTCAAGAAATGGAAGCAAGAAAAGTACGACTCCAACGTGAACAAATTCGATTGGCTGACTCAATCGCAGAGTGTGAAAATCAATTCAAAGGGCTCGGCATTGACATTTCAGATATGAGTTTGGATTTGGAGAATTTGAAGAGCAAGGTTGGTGCCAGTCAAGCAAAGTCAAAGGAATGCTTGGAGAAAGTCAAACAGCTCAAGCAAGACCTGCATGAAATGAAAGAAAAGGCTGCCTTTTACACTTTCATTGCACAACTCAATTCTCTTAAGCCAAGCGTTGAGTGTTTGAATAAAATTCTGGAGTTTGGCGATGAGTGGGAAGCGTGGCCTTTGTTGGAATTGATGGAGAAATTGCTGGAAGCATTGGAAATCCCTTGGTCAGAACATCTGTCCGCCAGGATAAAGAAGAACATTTTAAATGATTGTACACAGATCGTCAACGTAGTCAAACAAATTCGAGAATTTCCCGTTGTTAAATTTGAGACGAGTGACAAATTAACTGTGCGAGGAAATCACGTTTTAGTTGCAAATATTTTGCCAGCTGTGGAAGAGTCCGTGAGGCAAAACCCAAAAGTTCAAGAGATTCAATTCATTTCAAGAGGAAATTTGGTCTTGAATCAAGCAATGAAATTTCATGGGAAGAATTTGGTTTTCATGGGCAAGAACGTTATTGTGCCACTCCAAGTTGAGGTGGACGTGTCTGGTACGACTCAGGGGCAAGAATACAAGGCACAAGATGCAGCAGCCAATAGTGGTCAACCTGGGAATTTTGGGAATCCCGGGGCAGCGGGCGGGAACGGAGGTGACGTCCACGTCGAAGCAGTCGAGACACTTGTAAACCCGGAGAATATTGTTGTCAATTGCACAGGTGGAGCTGGAACGAAAGGTCAAAATGGGGGTCACGGAGCCCGCGGAATAGATGGTTAAAATGGGAAACACGCTCAAGTCAACGAACCGAATTGGTGGAAATCGTATTTCTCAAAATTCAACGTGATTAAAAAGGGGGTCGAAGGGAAACCAGGGACAGCTGGGACTTTAGGTGGAGTCGGTGGCTTAGGAGGCGAAGGCGGTCGTCCGGGAAAAGCAACTTTCCTTTCACCAAATTACGAAAAAGAATTCAACCAATTTGAGAGTGGGAGAGTTGGGGCGAAGGGTGAGTCTGGGGAAAACGGTGAGGCCGGCACCCACGGATGGCACGGAAAAGATCACGGCTGGGGTAAAGCTGGGTGGTGGGAATACTCTGTTGAGAAACGGGACTTTAACCTGTGGCCCAAAGAAATTAAGACCTTGACATTCACTGGCTACAAAATTATGGCAGGCCCTGAACCCCCCAACTCACCACCCGTGCAACAGCAAAATTCGACGGCCGTGAGTGCCGAGAAGGAGCAAGTACTTAAAAAAGCAGCACCAAAGAAACATTTGGACAAAGACGAACTCTGTGCTCTCAGGAATTCTATTGCCGCCAGCTCAGCTTGTGCAAACAGTAGTAGTAGTAGTGCTGCAGAGTTTGAAATCGGAGCCAAAGAGAAAGAATTGGAAAGAGCTGAGAACTCATCGACGACAATTACCAAGGCTCAAAACTCGGCCTCTCAACTGGTCAAGCAAAAATTAAAACTTGCCAAGTCTCTGGAGAAGGAACGGGAAAACAAGAGAGCAGAGCTATTTGAGCAACAACGTGCACTGGGGAGTGCGAGGAGTGCAGAAGAGAAATCAGAGGAGGCCAAGAACTATGCGATTGCAAGGTCGAAGGAGTTGGGACAATTGGCCGCGGACGTTGAGCAAAAACAAAATCAGGCTCGAGAAACAGTGGTGTTTTCCCAGCGCCAAGAACTGAGTCAAACACAAACGAGTCAAAGTCAAAATCAACTCAAGTGTCCAACACTAGACGAGGAGGGACAGGAACAGGACTACTACTACCCCTGCAACCCTGTGTTTAATTTTTGTAACAATGAAAATCAAAATTCAAAATTTGAGCACAGCTTTGACACGAGCGATTATGAATCAAAACCATATGAAGATGCAGAGTGCGCGGAAGCTGCGCTATTTTCTCAGCTGACCTGTCAGTTCGATGACCATGAATTTGTGGCTAGTTTAGAGTGTTGCGTGCAAACTATCAAGACTTCTTTGAGTATCAACCGCATGCCAGAATACCTCGGCAGTTTTTTGCTCAGCCTTCTCCAAAACGAATGTCTTGAGCAGACAGTTTATGGGAAATTAAGTGTGGTGGACTACGCAAGACATCACCTGACAAGAGATGTAGCAGTGGTTGAAAAAACAAAGTCGGACAAAAACGTGAAATCCCTACTTGACAAGATGAACCCAACCCTCCAACTATTTGAACTTATTCTTGACTTGAGAAAAGGAATTTCGACGGAAGAGATCAGAGGCGAGCCAGATGTGATTCCAGTCGAATTGTACCAACTGATTGTTGAAATTCAAGACTCGCAAGTATTTGAAAATATTCTCAAGGATTGGGTGAGCAGTAAAGCCAAGAAAGATTCGTCGACGGCGTCAACAGTTAAAAATTGGTTGTCAAGAATTCGGGGCGCCACTAATTCGGATGAAACTATTATTGAAGATTTTAAAAGAAATTGGTTGGAAAAGGCAAGGGATTGCTTCAAGGAAATTATGCCTGCCATGCCCGGGGTGAATTTGGATGGGTTTCTTAAAGGTTTCGTTCAAAGGGCTGAAGTTGTGGAGGAGGAAGAAACCTTGGACTCAACGATTGTCAAATATTTGTCCACATTTCCAAATTTCAATGCCAAGTACATTTTGGAGACTTTGGACAGGCTCAATATTTCATTCGGGAAAACTAACGAGTTGGCAAACTTGGGAGTCGTAGTTGGCAAAATCGTGCTAGAACTTGTGGATTTGGACAACATTCAAGAAAAATTCAATTTGCTAAACAAAGCAAATTTCGGGACAATTGACGAGGACTCATCCCTAATTCAATTTTACACAAAACTCAACTCCATCTATAAGCACGGCTGGCAAGAAATTCAAGTGCGTAAAATGCAAGATTTTTGCAGTCAACCAGGCCATGCTCAAGCCTTTCCCCTTGTCCAAACTTTGGAACAAATGTTGGAATCCAGAAATTTGAACCTAAATTTTTCAAAGCGGATAAAAGTTTACAAGGATTTCAAAGTAGAGTTGGAAAAAATGAAAGACGTGAGCGGGCTAGAGAACTATTCGAAAAATTTGTACGGAAATCTTGTTGAAGTCATTGCTGATTCTTTACAAACGCCCAACATTGTCCACAAATTTAAAGATTTCAAAGATTTTATTGACAAATTGGAAAAATCTTTAAACCCAAAACATGCAAACAGTCAAGATCTTCCGAGCGTGGACCACGTTTCATTTTACCTCGAAAATTCCAATTTCACAATTGAAGAGTTGGCAAGAGTGGAAAAGGTCCTTTGTTCAGCTCACAGCTACACATATTGCCTTAAATTGGAGAAAATCATGGAAGCCAGGGTTAACTTAGACTGGGTGACTGTGAGAAAGAATAAATTTGATTTAAGCTCTTGTCAAGAAATTTCTGAGAAAGTTAAAGATCAAGTCCTTCGCTCAATTCCAAGTAGGGATTCGGACGAGTCAAAATTCACTGAGACAATCAAGGCCCGAAAGTACGTGACATTTGCATTGCTAAGAATTGAATTAGTTCTGAGCCTCACTGGCGAATTTGATGAAATTGATAAACTGGCTGCCAAAATCGATCAAATTGAACCCAGTTTCGAGTCATACATTCAAGTTCTGGATGAATTCACAAATGAGAAGTTCAACAAAATTCCCAACTTTAATTCGGAATTGACGTTTAGTGATATGATTGAAAATGTGGTGACCGACAGCTGCAAAGATGTGGTGACCGTCAGCTGCAAAGATGCGATGACTCTGTACTACCAGACTTTAGCTGCGCTCAAATTTGAAAGTGGTGAGGACGATGACAAGGGAAACAATTCAGGTGTCACAATTGAAAAGTTAACACGAGCAATTGATGAGGAACTGGAGAATTTTCCAGGACATTTTGGTTTGGAGAATTTCAAAGAAGCGTTCGAATGCATTGCACAAGACAAGAATTTTCCCAACAAATCCGTCATTCGACAACTGAACGGCTATGCCTTGAAATCTGTACAATTTGAACGGGTCATGAATGGAATTGTGACGAAACTTGAGGATCTAAAATTCAACAATGTGTTTGCTAGTGCCAGATACGCTAGCAAAATTCAATCAAGATTTCTAGATAAAGTGAACTTGACAAATTTTGAAGAAATTCAAAAAGAAGTGCAGAGCGTTGAAAAGGAACTTTTATCATTCCACACTGAGAGCGGCGTTGGTCAAAGAGCTTACCCTGAACTCCTCAGGATTGTGTCAAACCAGACATTTCCATTCCAAACTGAACTTGACATTTTGCTTCGAATTTTTCCAAAGTCAGGTGCTAAAATCCATGAGGCTGTGATTGCGTGGTTTCGAGACCAAGAGACTTTCCAAAACCAGGAGCAAAACCAACTTTGGTCATCATTTAGAACAAAAATGATAGGGTTAGTGCCTGAGCAAAATTCAAGTTTTTAAATTAGTATTTTCAAGACATTCCTTGAAATCGAAGATTTCAATGATCCATTCAAAGGTTTCTTGGAAAGGATTTTGACTAAATGGGAGTTCTCCTGTAGTGCAAATATTCCATTACAGACACTAAAGAAGACGCAAGAGGCTTACTACTCAGCCCTATTCCCAGAATTGGACATTGAAACATTACCCCTATCTGAAGATGAAATCCAAATTTCCAGATTGTACTTAAGTTTAAATCATGGCCAACCCAAGCTTGGAATTGAAATTCTTCAGACAATTTTGTCAACCAATGTCCCTAAAACTTGGCTAAAGTCTATTGAAAAATTAGTGTTCAACAATTTGTGCTCCAGTCTCAAATGCTCCATCTCAGAAAATGATCGGCCAGAATTTTTGCGAGTGCTGAGGGCGACAAATTTCAAAATCAGCGACGGAGATCGGTTTAATTGGCTAACGTTTCTAAAAGAATTGACATCGGCCCTAAATCAAAGACAAATCCAATGGTCTCAAACTGAACTGCTAATTTTTTTCAAATTCTCCCAGGATTTGGACTTTAGTTCTTTGTGGAAAATACCAAGAGAAGGGTTTCCAAGGAATTGGCTCAGAGCAATCCTACTTGTTTGTATAATTGAAGATATTGAAATTATTCACAAAAGAAGAGTTCAAGACCAATCCCGGCACACTGAAGACGTGACCAAAACCTTCAGGCCCATTTTATATAAATTTACTCAAGAAATGAATCAATCAAAATTGCAGTTTTTTCAAATCCTTCACTCTCGTCTCATGCAGACAAGGTTCATGAGCGACTCTAGTACGATAGTTGATCCCAACTTGATTGTAAAAGTACTGGAAGCCCTAAACAGTTTCAAAATAGAACCATGCCTTGGAGTGGATGAAATGCTTTGGTCTTTTCAAAATAATCCCTTTCCATACTGGCCCAGGATAGTACGATTGGCAAAACTGCGAAAACTGGATTTAAATGCAAACATTATCACTAAATTGTGTGGAATGGACATGAAGTTCGGAGAAGAACTTGTTGATGCTCTTGCCGATGCTCTGCAAGTTGCACAACTCAAAGCCAATGACGCACAATTCCTCATTTCAAAATTTTACAGCTCCGAATGGATTTTGAATGAGGAAGCCATCCAGAAGTTACTTGGCGACAAATTTAATTTCAAAACTAAACTACAATCATTCTGCGCTGAGAAGAGGAAGAAAATATTAAATCTGAAGGATTTGATTTCATCTTCTACGAAACATCGGCTGAATCGTGGAAACAAAGATGAGATCAGATCTTTGAATGCGAAAGTTGACAAAATTAAATCTATTACTTTAAAAGATTACAAATTTCCTCCGAATGCATCTCTCGAGTCAAAAGTGATTTTGCTGAAGGAATGGGTTCGTAAATTAAAGGCCAAGAATTATTCATGGAAAAACAAGGTTGCTTGGAATAGTGACATCGAAAATATTGTTGCACTTATCTACCGCGCCGTGGAGCTTGACTTTTTACGAAAAGATCCAAAACATGTACAAGGAGTAGTGCCCCGTGATGCTCAATTACTTTCACTGCTTATGCTCATTGGAGGAGTCCAGAGACAACAAGGACGAATTGGAGAGATTTCAACGGGAGAGGGAAAGTCCCTAATCGTGGCCATGTTTGCTGCGTTCTGCTCTCTGCTGGGTGCAAATGTGAATGTGATTACGAGCAATAAAGTTCTGGCAGAGGAAGATTCGACAAAATTTGAAACGTTTTTCAATTGGTTTGGACTCGTTGTTTCGAATAATTGCGACTCAACGTGCAAGACGGATGAAGATCGAAAGAAACGCTACAACAGTAACGTCATCTATGGTGAGGTCGGTGGATTCCAAGCAGATATTCTCAACACAGATTTCCATTTGAAGGGCATTGCAAGGGCAAGAGTAGACGTTGTCATCGTTGATGAAGTCGACTCCCTGCTTTTGGATAAAGGAGCGAATATGCTTTACCTCTCCCACGACATCACTGAACTTCGACACCTGCGCTCAATTTTCCTCATCATTTGGGAAGCAGTTCAATCCAACAACACTTGCAGACCAGATAAATTTGGGCGTCCTTACTCCGAACATGATATGAATTCAGTGCGAAGAGCCGTTGACAAACGTCTGGCTCAAGACAAGGAAATTATGCTTCCAAAATGTATGGAAGGATTTGTACGTGAGAGGCTTGGAGTTTGGATCAAGCAAGCATTTCGAGCTAGATTTATGCCCATGAATGAGGATTTTATTGTGGAGGACGGCAAGAAAGTTGTCAACATGGACAAGGACACAGGAGTAGAACAAGGAAACATGCAATTTTCACTAGGGCTCCAACAATTTCTCCAACTTCGGTTCGGCACAAAAATATCCGCTGAAACTCTGAAATGTGTGTTTATGTCAAATCTCCAGTATTTTAAACGCTACAGAGGAAACATTTATGGTATTACTGGGACTCTGGGGAACGGGGCAGAAAATGGCCTTTTGGCAGACCAATACGGTGTCGATTTCTTCGCAATGCCGCGGTTCAAGTACAACAAATGTATTGAAGAGGAAGCCATTTTGGCGAAAGACAGCGAGGCTTGGTTGGAAAGCATTGGAAACTCAATTCAGGAGCATGAGAACCAACCCATTCTTATAATATGTGAGAGTATAGCCAAATTGAACCAAGTTACAACATACTTAGCAAAGAACTCAGCATTTACTAGCGGCCGAGAGAAAATAGATGAATACAAGAGCTCAGAAAAGGACAAGAAATTTACGGCAGAGATTGAAAGCAAAGGTGGACTAAGAGCCACGCAGACTGTGATAAGTACAAATTTGGCTGGAAGAGGTACGGATTTCAAAATTTCGCAAGTTGGAAAGGACAACGGCGGTCTTCACGTCATCTTAACATTTTTGCCAGACAACATGCGTATTGAGAAACAAGCATTTGGAAGGACGGCGAGAGCAGGAGAGTCTGGAACTGTGCAGTTTGTTCTTAACAGTGGCACAGAAACTTGTTTGGAAAATATGAAAGAGGCCAGAGACATGAGAGAGAATCGACGCATAAATACAATCGGACTCAAGGACATACCTAGAATACAAATGGAGGATGATCTCTTTACAAACTACAAGACATTTGTGAATGGAGAACAGAAACTGAATGAACCACCGCCCACAAATGCTGGACTTCGTGCATCCAGACACTTTATGGCCTTTCCCAAACGTATTCGTAACCTGCAAATCTCTTTCTTGAACAATCGTTGGGCAGTTTGGTTGGATTCTATCAGGCATAATTTGGACAACCTCCACATTCATGGTGAAAAGGGAGTTGAAAGAATCCATGAAAAATACAGGGAATTTGAGTGTGAGATGATGACTATAGTGAAATCAGCCAGCTCTTCAAAATCTAGAGCATGCTCTCCAGTTTTTGCAAAATTCCCTTCTGAGCTAACAAAACTTGGAATGATGTACGAAAGAATTGGGACAAACACGATTGTGAATACGTTGGCAAGTTTGGAATTTGACGAAGCGGGAAATATATGTCAGGAGAAGTGGGAATCTATTAGCAACGCATTTTCTACTGGGTGGTCTCTCGCCACTGGTCAAGTTCGTGAGAGAGAACTTTTACAAAAATTGAAGGACTATACGGACAAACCATCTGATTTAAAGATCGGGATTACATGCGTTGATAAAGTTGACTGTATGGATGATGCTTACACAGAAGCAGCCTCAGCCTACAGAGCTACCATTCGTCTTCAGGAAAATTCTAAACTTAAAAAGCAGGCTAAACACCTTCTTCGTGAATCAATTCGTAAAATCAGGAAACGAATGGATTTGAATTATTCCTACTCAGAATTACTGGCCAGAGCCAACGAATTTCGTGCTCAGCGTAATGAAGAAGTTCCGAGAAGGCAGGAATTCAAGGCACAAATGGACAGTGAAAATAATTTATTTCAGCTCCATTTGGATTCAATTCTTGCTTCCCTGCAAGCCAGTCTCACCCCCTCTTACCTCATGTCTGCCATTCAAAGTGTAGAAAGCAATGAGGAATCCCAGGAAATTTTCAATGAAATTACGAAACTTGAACAAGTTATCGCGAATCACAGATTTTCTAAGCAAACCACTGACCTAAAACTAACCGAAGTGCAGGACGAACTTAGGAAATCATTTCCGTTCTACAAAGTGAAGTTGGAAAACATTTTCTCCAAGAAGAAGGCAATGCTTAACTTTGACGTGACGCAGAGTGAGCTAGAACCCTTGGTTACTACAAGAGCCGAATTTTTAAAAATTCTAACTGACAACGAAATTATAGAGGAAAATTTTGAGCAAATACCGATTATAAACTTGAGTCAAGAAAAATTTGACAACTTTCGGAAGCAGAGCAAGACTAAGTTTCCACAGATTTTGTTACCAAAGCAAGATTGCATCACGAGTCAATTGTATCGAAACAATGGGCAAATTTACGACGAAAATGAACTTTTTCCAGAGACTGAAACCAGTGTGAACTGTTCGAAGGACACAAAATATATAGTTTTAACTCAAGACGAAAGACAAGCATTGAATGAGTTTTTGCATTCAGTTGAATGGCTTGTAACTGGCCCAGTCAGAGCTCATGTGAGCCGTGACGACCTAGTCGACAAAATCAACTACGATTTGCAGTGGACTTGGCCAGACTTGCCCGCTAGCCTCAAACCATACTCTGATCTAGTCCTCAATATTATTACGAATGAGAAGGAGAAACGTGTTATGGATTCAATTGATTTGGACCAACTCCCATTCCCTATCACACGCGCAGATGGAGCCAAACCAGTATTGAATTTTTTAATCTCTAAAGGAATTATTAAAAATTCAAAAGTCAAATTCCGCACCATGGAAGTCCATTCTGACATTGAAGCAAGAGTTCAGGAAATAAAAGATGCATTTAGTACACTAAAAGAGCCCCTCCGACCAATATTCGATAAATACCATGGCGAACTTGAAGTCAAAATTGAAGAGAAAACAGATCCAAATATCGTGGTAGCCGTGAAAACGTTCATTACCACTGGTGCCAATGTTGGTCCAACTGTCATGACAAAAGCAGATGAGGAAGCAGAGCGAGCTAAAAAACTGGACGAAAAATTTAAAATATATTTTGAACAAATTCAAACTGGACTCGTCAAATCTGTTGGTTCCCTGAAGCTTCATCCGAAAATCCGCGTAAATTACCATGATTTGAAGAGTAGGATTGCACTAGAGTCGGATGAGTACAATGAGGAATTGGAAGAATTAAAGCGGGAAGGTATATTCGATCGAATATTTACATTTGATGAGGATATTCGATGGTACGAGAACAAAGCCACTCTTGTCTTGTTACTTGGCGTGGCGGAGGTTGCCCTTGGAGTAGCGCTGGAAATTTGTTCCTGGGGACCATTGAGTCCGCTAGCATCATACCTTGTATCATTCCTTGTCAGCGAAGGTAAGTGTTCAAATAAAGTAAGCAATTAAATTGTGAACAATTAAATAATTTAACTGAGTTAGCTTACATTCATGTCGCTGTTAACCCTGAGGTACGGCTAGCTGAGGTTGCGGCTCTCTCTCTCTGCTTTCTCACTCTTTCACTGCTCTCTCGGTTCGGTTCCGGATTGTTTGTTGAACCGAACCGGGAGGATGGAGAGACTCGAATTGGGTTCTGTTATGGAACCGTTCCGACCATAGAAATTGAATGTTCAAAACTAATGTTCTAACGAGAAATGTCAATTACTTACTTTCTACAGGTGGATCAGATTTATATTATTCCATGCGGCATCTGTACCAAGGGCAAAGAATGGATGGCCAAGCCTACGGTCAATACAAGCTAGAAAGCATAGCTTTGAGCATAGTGACGATAGGATTCGGTGGCCTAGGCAGAGGAATCAAGGCAGGTGCGCCCATTCTCAAAACAATTGGAAAATCTCTTTTGAAGGAATTTGGAAAAGCCGGATCAAAAGCTCTACTAGAAACATTCATTGAAGACAATGCGAACCGAGCCGTGGACAACAACTTAGCTGGTCTGAGTACAATGCTGGACAATATAGTTCAGACCAGTCAATTTGAAGCCCAAATGATGGAATTTGAAAACAACTGCACAGAATTATGGGAAACTAGCTTCGAGAAAGGTCAAGCGGAGTCCTTCTTACGGAAACTGATCAGCGGTATGGAGAATTCTGTTGGAGGGATGACTACGTTTGAAATGAATTTACAGCAGACTCTGAGTCGAGTTGGGTCTAAATTTACTCAAAGCTCAACGAAAGGTCTCTTCAAATCCATAATGCCAATCAATTGGGACCAATTGAATGGATTATTTGGAGGAGGGAAAAGGGACGTTGTCGAAGCGTCAGAGGAAATAAATCAATTGACTCAAGCCACGTTGAAAAATTTCAATCAAGCTTTAAAGGCACAAGTGACTCGGTTGAAATTAGACAAGCCAGAAATATTAAACAAAGACGAGAGGACAGACTCTTCAGAATTTTTAGCCTTTACAAAACAAACTTGTACAAAGATCAAATGTGATTTAAAGAAACGAGTCGTAGAATCTTTCTACGTTCATCTCTACTCTCCGGCCGTGCGGAGAAGAATGAAAGAATCTATCGTATCAACTTATGGACAATGTACTTACAGTTCTAAACTAGCAGGCACGTCGATAGACTACGTGGAATCTGAGAAGAGGGAGGAGGACTCAACCGAAGAGCAAAAAGAATCGTGAGTTCTCAATATTCTCTTGCGAGGGAAGTACCCGAGGTGTCTCGAATAATTTTTCTTCTGCAAGTAAATACATCAGCATGAAAAAGTGAAACTGGATTTTTTCCGACGGGTGTCCACGCTCGCCCGGCAACTTTTTGAATATGATGACCCCTTATGTCCATATGCATTTTGTGACATTTTTGATTCATTCCTAATGCTTTGGGTCATGTAGGGTTGACCCACCCTAAAATTTAATGGGGGGACTTTGAAAGCCCGTCGGTAAAAATCCAGTTTCAATTTTTCATTTTGATGTATTTACTTGCAGAAAAAAATTATTCGAGACAAATCGGTGTGTTACACCTCGGGTACTTCCC
>JAQGCM010001862.1:0-13210 GCA_034699705.1 Hymenaphorura dentifera
TCGGACATTACCAGATTCAGAGATAATTGCACTACGATGGTAGCTTTGTTAGACTTGGATTAAACTGAAATTCAAAATCAACTCAGATTACTACATTCAGAAAAAAAATTGTAACTACATATAAAATCAGATCGTTAGATCTGAGATATCTTTGGGAATTTTATATTAAATATTTTAGCCAATGCTCCTTGCGGGTTTAGTTCGGGTAATAAAGTTTGGAACTCGAGGTATTCATCCCTGTTCTAAGTATCAGCCATGAAAAAAATACAATAATTCTACATAAAAATTTAGCTCAACTGTGCCCGAATATTCGCACTCTACATATCCGATGAAATGCAATAAGATGAATGCCCGCTTTGACTAGTCAATTAGGAGAATTAGGACAGTCATCTTTAAGAATAAACGTTAACAAGGACCCAGAGAATACATTATTAACAATACTAGTAGATTTTGATGCCGGAAAGCGAATGGATGAAACCTGATTTTAGACTAAAGGTCCGACTAGGAAACTCGATTCTGTTTCCCAACGGGTCAAATCAAACGATGAAAGAACTCGACCAAATCGAAATCGGGTATTAGAGATCAAGTTGCCACTTGCCAGATAGTATTTGTAGCCAGGCTCCAGTATATCCATTTCAACGATGTATTAATCATAAGTATTTTTAAAGAGCGTAAGCAAGGGCTCGAATTCAGAACAAAGTGACTGTTGCCAATGGGGTTTGTCCGTCTGGACCATTGTGATTTGTGATTGGGTTCAAAAAGTGAAGCTTAATGGTTATTGGACGCCAAACAAAAATAGCTCCGATTGCTAATCGAAAAGTGATTTTTGACAAAGTGACAATGAATAAATAACTTTTGTTCAGGTTGGAATAAACTTGCTTGTAGCTTCCCTGTATGTTAAATATATAGCATCAATAGCATGATATCAGTTATTTATAAAAAAACACTTAATTACAATAATTGTAATTGTAAAAGCAATGTTTTTGAGTCATTCATAAAAATTGTTTATTCGATTATTCCAAGTCCAGCCGATACTTGTTATGAATAATGAACCAAATTTCTTGGGAAGGAAGTAACACCACTGAACGCTAAGAAAGATTACTCTAAATGAGATCAGAGTCTAATCCCGGATGGAATTAAAACGAACCAAAGAAATCTGGAAGGAATGGAAACTTATCCAGCTTCACGGTCGTATTTTATTTTATTGAGAAAAGGAAAGGGAAAACCTTAAGTGTAATAACTAACGGCAGTCACTCACACTTTTACAACAAGGGTGACCATAAATTTCATTAAATTGTCTTCGCTCAGCTCACCTAAACGTACGTACATACATTGCAATGCAAACCTGAATAACTGTAACTGTAATTTCTATATTTAAGTAGTCAAGTTTTATCTAAAGAAAAACTTGAAATACCTGAGTGGACAGTGGATAATTGAAAGCGGGTGTCGAAGGGAAAAGGAATTGACTAATAGAGCGTGTATGACGGAGGGCATAATGCAACGTGAGATGTAATGTAATGTGAAGTCGGATGAAAGGATCCATGTGTGTGTCTGTTGTGCGTGCATTGTTGTGTTTGTACATAAAGTAGTAGTGTAGTAGGAAGGGATTCGGACATTGACCCTGTGCTAACGGTACTTAAAAGATTCAAGTCTGAGGGCTCCCTCCAGACGTCTTTCTCTCCCGGCTGGACCACTTGGTTTCCTTATTATGATTACTCAGGAGGGCAAAGAAGACGACTTGAATTTTTCTTTGCTTCCTTCACCTCTTCCTCACCGCACAGCACAGCACAGCACACCTGTCCAACAATCCAACGTCAGATCACAACAATGCATCACAAGGAAGCTGATGCTGCAAGGATGAGGAGTGTGTGTATGTTCAAGAACAACAAAAAATCCTTATCCCGGTTACGGTAATGCAATTCCCATGGTAAAGTCTTGTTAAAAAAACGATGGACCATCAACTTCCTGCCTTCATCACTTTCTTACAGCTATCTTTCTCTTGTATTTAAGGTTGGTAGCAAGACTTGATCTCTCTCATCTCTGGACTCCCAATCAGCCTCTCATGATTGCATTACATGACATGACATGCTTCCATGTACCTTTTTGAGTTAAAGGCTTGAGAAGAAAGGATAAAAAAGAAAAAGACAACGGTTCTATTCTACCTATCTTCATTTTTCTTTTTGATTGTTCTCACACATCCACATTTCCTAGAGAAGAGGTAAAAAATGGTCTGGGATGTTGAGGCGGGATGCCAGTCAGCATGGGATCAAAGGGATACCCTTTCTTCCTCATACATCCAGCACATGGCTCAATGGCTACCCACACTTATGCGGAAGACACATTCCCAATAAAATTAGGCAGTCTTGAAAGGGCTACAACAAAATTATTTTGGAAATTATTAATAGGCATCTTTTATAGCTGAAAGGCTAGTGCTCGAAATGGAATCGAAAGTTTGTGAAAGTCGCACTCACTTATTGCATGCAACTCGTTCACAATTGGATATTAACGATGAATCATGACTAGCCGATTAATTACTCAATGCATTTAGTCTTGCCCATTCTTTAGATTTTGCAGACAGCCAAACTCAATTTCCAAATTATGATCACATAGTATTGTTTCTTAAGCTTTTCCGACTGCGAAAGAAAAGTGAAAGGTCACTCAACAGATGAGGCGATTTTGTAATTGATTGCCATACATTTTTAGCAGCTACCAAAATCGAAATTATTGATTGTTACTGTTACTTTCTGTCCCCACCCAATTCAAGATTATTCACACCTACATCAATTGAATAAGAGCAATTATATCGTAGCAAAAATAGTCAACCTACATATTTGGAAAGTCTGCCTAAAAATTTCAAACATTTGAAGAATCGAATTCGTACTATTTTCGAAACCTTTAAATAGAAATCCCTATAAAAAAAATGCATGCAAAACTTCTTACAATTCACACATCATATAACCAACGAAATTAACCCTTGGCAAATGTGTTGGATAAGCTCCATGGGAAAAAATGCATTTCTGGCTTGGAGACTTGGGAATGTGAGACAATTGGAAAACCTGAAATGGCACAGAGTCGGGCGGAGGACAGATCGTCTAATAAGAAAAGTACTTGTTGCAAAAAAAGATAGACAGAAAAAATGCAATCAAATAGGAAAGGACTGATTTACGAAGTGAAATGATCACGATATGAATGTATTATCACATCATCTTTTCCTCTCAACTCTTGTTTAGCACGTTTTCCATTCAAAGAAGCAGCGGATGAGAACATTTTGAAGCTAACTTTTTGCCAATTGCCAGTGGTTGGCTAAGCCTGAGCCTGAGCTTGAACTAATAGTTAATCGTTAGTCCAAAACCTGAGGGCTCACTACTTCAACACTAGGAGAGTGGAAATGCAATGCAGAAAAGAGAGAAAGATTGGAGGATTGCCGATTCACCTGAAGGAAATTTAACGCTTTTAATCGCCTAACATCTCCATCCACTACTCTGTGCTCTCCTAGTTAAATAGTTAAATAACAATCCTGGCTTTGCTTTGCCTTTTGGTTTGCCTTTCCGAGTATCATCTCCTCGGTTGGTTGCAAGTATCAACAAAACTCGTCATTCCATTGGATATTGCAAGGCAACTACGGAAGTTAATTTTTGCACAGAGTCATTCACTCTTCGACCTATATTTCAGCGTTGCACTTCAGTCGTCAACATTCAATTCTCTCTAACTCCTTCTTCAACCCAGCCTTAGCTTCACCAAACCTGCCATTCTTTAACTCTATCAACAAGTTTATTTATGAATGGAATTTGCCACCTCCACCTCCTGCTAAAACCACTTCACACTTTCCTCCATTCAATCCTCACACGCTCCACTTCAATCAAATTCAATCTGCTCAGCTCAACGATATTTCTTTATACCCACACTCCTCACTTTTACTCAGAAGAGAATGCATTTCTCCACGCTTTTCTCCAAGAAATTATTGCAAGATAAATTCTTTTTCTATTCTGCACAATAGTATGAATTTTTTGACTGCTGACTTTGGAGTAGGTCGTCAGTTTGTCACGTAAGGTTTTGCGGGCAACGCATGCTTTGCAAAATTCGCTTGAAGAATGCCGGCAGAGTTGAACTAATTAAAATAATTTAGCGAACTCATCAACCAATGATTCAACTACTTTGCAAAAGTATACACGTGTTCTGTATTTATGCTTAGTCAAATTAACTCTAAGCTGTCGTCGGCATATTTGTTTAGTTAATTTTGCATGCTTAGATAACCTGTGTTTGTGTTACATATTATGAAAATGCAGCTGTGTGAAGATCGCGTACTAATTTCGAATTAAAAATTGATTGCTTTTTTTGTGCAAGCTTTTTATACCCCATCAAAAAATTTCTCGTTTGGAATGCTTGTTAATCCATTCTAAATGGCAGGCAAGCGAAGTGCAATCAAATGAATTGAATTAATGCAATGGAGTTATGAGTTATGCAGTTTTCACAGGCGTACCAGGGTATTTAATCATTTATTGTGTATCGCCAAGAAAGGCTAGCAAATGAAGAAGGAAACAAGAATAGACTATGTTAATAGTTAATAGTAAGATTTAGTTGCAACAATTATTAGAAAACCCTGTTCAAATACAAATAATTCCAATATATGGTGTAATCATGCAGTGCAAATTTGCAAGGTAGTACATTTTGATCCATTCTTAATTACGATGAATGTAAGCAACCCCTCCACCCCTATCAAATGAATGTAAAAGTTTCAATCAGAATAATTATACTGGTCTCGATAACCGGTTCATACAAAACTCATAAAAAACTTAATTAGCCATACCGCAAGACGTTACGACTGAATCGACACTATTCAAAACATTTGTTTAGAATTGGTCTCCGAAGAAATACTTGCTCATCCCCAAGATTGGCACACCGGTCGGAGTGTTTGGAACGTTACCTATTTAAGTAAGTCAAATTAGCATTTCGTTGCAAGACATTTTTTTTTAAATTGTTGAAGAATCTAACCTCCAGAGCCTGCAATGTCGAAATGAGTGTACTTCAACGGTTGTGGACTGTTTGCGCCATGCTATAAAACAAACAACAACTTAGAAATTTTTCTATTTAATTTAAGGTGAACTTGCCATGAAAATTCAACAGAAAAGGTGTTGGTTTATTAAAAATTAGGACTCTTGGGCTCTGCACTTATTTGCACACATTTAGAAAATATAATCGAAAAAAAAACCTTGGCTCGTAAAGCCGACTTAGAAACAGAGGGGAAAATTGTGCAACACCAAGTCAAGATGCGATTTCGATTAGTGTATCTACACATCCACATCCCATATCAACAAATGAAAACTGGTCAATTCAATTCAATGCGGTTTGAACTAGGAAGTGCATTTCTTGCAGCTGCCTTTTCGCGAAAGGCAATGACCCTGAGCACGTTGGCAATAGAAGAATTCTTGGCAGAAATCCCACCTGGGCCATGGTATCGGCAAAATTGAAGATTAAAGTAAGTTAATCTCTGCTAGTCAAAGAAACGACAAAAATATGAGGAGAATAAATAGTAAAAAATGGCAGTTAAATTGTTCTGAAATTAATTAGCACTGCTAAGATCTACGGTACAGGCAAGAGCGTTTTTGAACTTAAACGTCGGGAAGCGCGACTGGAAATATCTGGTCCACATTAGGTTCAGATTTTGCATATACATTATTAGTTAAGATTTATAAATGAGATATTTTAAGACAAAAAAAAGTTAATTTTGAAATTAACTTTTGGATCGGGCACCTGTGCGAAACGGGTACGGAACCTAAACCCGATGCATGCAGTCCACCTGCTCTAGCCAATTCAAATGTAAACCTTCTTAATTGTTGGGCTTATCTGCTACACGTGGACTATTAAAACCCGGTGTAGCAGTTCACGTTCAACTAGTTTACATGAGCAAAATACAAAAGCTGGATCACTAATGCGAAATGTCATCAACCCTTTCTGTTTTCCTCGGCAGCTGCAGCTTGGTGGAGGCATAGCCACAGGAACATTAGCAGAAACTGGTATAAAAGCAAAAAAAATATGCCTTTGCCCGACTCACCTTGTCCAATCCAGAGCCTTCAATCTGGAATTCAATTAAATTAAAATAAATTTAATTTGATAATAACTTAATACAATCCTTTGAGATTGTAGTGATTTCACTATAATCTATTTATTGTCTTAAAGTTTATGTGTGTATGTAAGTGTAAAAAAATATTGAATTCGTGTTAAATTTGCTTCAAATAGATCAACGTCTAATTTCCAAATTTTGTTCCAAATTTAACTACCATATTCCGCCACCGTAACAGAAATATTTTTTGAGATTGATCTAAGGTTTTGATAAAATCAAATTGGACGAACAAATCAGACTTCGGTCTGCTAAATGACACGGCTATTACAGTTAAATTTAATTCTAAAGACCCAGCCCTTATAGAATAACACGAGAATTTATAATCACAATTTGAGAGTACGAAATGTGCAGAAGATAGGTGTGAATTTTCGTAATCTAAGACTACAACTCCGCTGCGCATATACGCGCTTACATATTAGTCTTTAAAGAAAGTCAATAGGGGTAAACTTACCATGAACGCTGCAGGAAATTGGTGACCTCGCGGAGTCCTGGAACTTGCCTCATTGTTGCATTGCAACAAATCCTCACCATCACCGGTGCCTGTAAATATAAAAGAAATTCACATAAGCACATCAGAAATAAATGCATAATGAAAGAATTAAAGCGTGTAGCAGTTAAACGGTTGAGAAGAACTAAACTATGCCGATATATCAGCTCAGCATGCGACGAAATGATTTATGAAAATTTGGGAACTTACTCTTAATGAAGCTGAAATCTTCGCGACGGAGTCGACTGATTTCAAACATGTCGCCAAGCTCTGCTCCAACACTTTGTATATTTTTAGCAAAATGGTCGTTGTAGGCTGGCCCATTATCCAGAATAGCCTATTCAGATTTACAATATATTATTTCCAAACTTTCCATCAAAAGAAAAGTTGGTAAATGTTACATAATTTCAAACAAACCGTATAGGGTCCAACTGCTAAGCATGCATGACCTAAACGTAATGAAATAATAAACACAATTATGAAAATCCTTTTACTTTGAGGCATAAGAATTTTTTACATCTTATATTTAAGAATTCACATACCAGTCAGAGTAGCGATAGTGCAGAGATACGGGTTAATCTCGCTCAGAGCCAACTCCTTGATCTAAATTAAAAAAATTTACACACTTTGACTCTAGACACGACATTTCACACATATTGAGATTCCCAATTACAATCTACATCTCGTTACTTGCTACCTTGCAAAGGACATCAGTCAAGACCATTCGACCTTCGGCATCGGTGTTTCCGATTCGAATTCTCGACCCTGCTCGACTGACGATTATTTCGTCAGCAACGTAGCAATCCTCACCCACACTATTACGAACAACGGACATGGCACCAATAGCCTTAATTCCCTTGGGGCGGAACATGGCTAGTGTCTGCGAATTAAATAATAGTTACTTGCACGGATCACCAGAATTTTTTTATTTCAGGCCTACTTGGAAAAATCCAGCCACAGCGGCTGCACCGCACTTGTCCCGGGACATACCGGCCATATGACCTCCAGCCTTTATGTCGGCACCACCGGTATCATATGTGACTGTTAAACAGTCAAAGAAATAAATGTCAAATTTATGAATTAAACTAATTTATGTGTATTAATTTTTTTAAACTATTTACCGCCCTTTCCCACGGGCATAATTGTGGTGCGGATAGGACCTTCTCCCTCGTAAGTCAAGAAAATAATACGTCCGCGATGTCTCTCAATCACTAATCAATAGTCCGAGTAATAAAGCATAAGTTGAGGAGTCAATTATAACAAATTGGAAGTGTTTGAAGGTATAATTGTTTGTACCATGGGCAGCACGATCCACGGCGGCAAACAGTGGATATTCCTTCTCGAAAACTTTTCGATCATCGATAATTTCGATTGAGACTGCAGAACCGTCGAATAAATTTTTGACATACTCCGCAACTCTTGGAGGCGCCATTCTTTCGGGGTCCGCACCACCAATATCTCTCGCCACAAATCTAAGCAGTTATACCTCAAATTTAAGGCTTGGATTACATTTGATAAGCTCTTTTAAGGTGACTGTAATTACCGGCCGCTCTCCAAACTAGTGGCAACCCGAATAATTCGGGTTGTTTCTTTCTCGTCAGTTCCATAAACCCCAAGTTGAGCAGCTTTAGTGGCTTTTGTTTGCACATCTTCGCGATATTGAAGTGGCTATTTCGTCAATGAAAATCATTGAAAGTTATTGCAATTAAGACGTGTCATTTTAAATTTTTCATAATCGATAAATAACTGTACCACATAGAGAGCCTCCAGTGCACCCAGAACCGAAACTAAGGTTGCATTGGGATAAGCACTATTCGGAACGACAACCAACAGGGGTTTCTTCGAACCTGAGCTCAATGCCCTAAAATTGTTAGGTTAAGGAAATCGTGTTAAAATTGTAGATTTCATTTTATGCATTCCGAAACTCCGTATTGTTGCATACCGCTTGATTCCTTTTCCAGCTGCATCTCCGTATCGTCGAACATCGTCGTAGTCCCTATCGATTGGACCAGTCGGAGCAAACACCAGGCGTTGTGCCCCAGAATCCAAAGGAAGGACACAACCTTCTTTTTCAACGATATGGTCGACCTAAGAAACGAAGTTTTTTTTACTAGTTCAGTAATGCAGTGTTAAGAAACGTTAAATTATTTCGATCCTTACAGCACTCAGTTTTCCAATCAACTGGCTAAAATCTCCATAGTTATTCTTCAGATTGCTCACGTCCGGCGAGACGAGAACAACGCTGTCAAACTCATTCGTTTGGAAAGTCTTGGAGTAGACGACTGGGCACGCAAGACTAGAAAAGAAATATAAACATCGTTTTCTTCAGCAAGATTACAACTTGACATTTTCTTAGTATCAAGTAACAACCGGCAGACTTGACATTAAGTTCAGTGTAAAAATCTCTTTAAGCTCGATAAATTCAAATTCTAAAATCAGGATTTGTTTTTATACGAGTAATTAGATTAGAGCTTACCGTCCCCATTTCGGCGCTGCCATTTTGCTCAGAGTTCTAAATTGAACTCGAATGAGTGGATATGAACCAAGAACTTGTGAAAATCTTCTAAGGATGGGCACCGAACCTGAACCCGTCCACAAGCGAATGCTTCGAGACACTGTTAAGGCTCTGAAACAAAAATTAATTTTAAATAGTAAAGTTAGCAGACTAGACTAAATAGAAATCTTTCCAAAACCACTTCAGTTAAACAGCTTATCGGAACAAATACAACTGAATAATGGGCAAACCAATTGTCCGATTAATAAAGGGTAAACTGATTGCAAGTTACCAACTGAGACAGGGGCAATCACGAGTTGACAGTATTTGTGTTTTTATAACAATACTTTCAACACATCATACAAACGCTTCCCTTTACTTCTACAAATTCAACTTGCCACGATATCAATTAAAATAGGTATAAAAGTGCAAGGCGATCAAATTCTGACGGAGGCATCAACGCCCTAAATAGAATATCAATTGAAGTAAATAACAAGTGGGTTCAATATTCAAATAACCAACTAAGCTACACACACATGCATGGTCATTTAAGATAGTTGTACTTGTATTAACTCTGTTTTCTGGTAGTCAGCACAGCAGACTAAATTGTTTGTGGCCGGTCAATGTAATTTCTTGTTATCAGAGCACCAACCAGTACAAATACAAAAACACTTCACGGACCCAACAGAATATAAACCGTCCTGTCAAATAAAGAGTTCCAGCTTGCAGCAAGTTGCCAATGCAAGCTAAAGAAAGTGTAGCGGTTACTTGTTTTTCTACTAACTTGTTTTTAATCCATGAGCAATGCAAGCAAATATACAACTTCTGCGATAACAATTATGTTTCTGAAGAAAACAAATGTGTCACTCAGACAGCACAAGGGATCTGATTTATTCACCAGAGAGATGTGCAGTATACTACTACAGCCTATTGACTCTTTCGGGAAAAGTCTGAAAGTCTGTTTTTGCAATATGCTTTCTAAGGAATTTTCAGCAAACTTTAGACTAGTTAATTCCGTTCTGCATCTCGTGCAGAAAGAATTATAGAATTGCCTACAGTATCTATATTTCAATTATTGTTCAAATAGTTCAAAAGAAACTAATAATCAGTGCAGGTAGTCATATTAATATCCATGTGTGTGAAATTAAGCTCGATGATGACACAAACCAAGTATTTAATTAACAGTATGAATTTGAGATAACGAACTCCTATAAATAAATTCATTAATCCGAACGAGCAGTCCGAATAAAGTCGTTGATTTGGGGAAAAAGTTAATTCCAACAAAAAGTGGAAATCTCACAACATTTTAGTAATTTGCCAAAGCACTCTAAGTTTTAAGTTAAGACTAGCCAACGAGTTGCCCGAACAATTACAACAATGTTTTGCTTAAATTAGATAGAAATTCCACTTTGCAAATCCTAGTTTCCATTTCTCGCACTACTTACACTCGTTCCAATTCCCGTCCCCACCTCAGTATTAGTTAGATGTGTAAATTCCTAATCTCTAATTCTAAATCAAATCGTGCACCGCTGCAAAGCTATTTCCGAAATGTTTAGTAAAATCCAATAATATTGCTCAAAGCAATTGATTTGGCGTACCGTTCAGAGATGAATTTAGGAAGAATTGTAAACGACCTGAACTGTGAGAGATGAAATTAAAAGTGTGAGAGAAATGGGACTGAGACAAGAGTTTATATGCTTATAGGGCGGTTGTTGTCAGATTCGGTTGTTGTTGGATTGAAAATGAAATTGGAGTTTGGCTAAAGTGGTCGGCCTCGGCCTTGCTCTTCATCTTCATCCCCAATGAGGAGGAGGATGAGGTGAAAAAAGTGCTTAGAGTGGCCAACTCTTTTGAAGTCTTAACTCTTAACCAAAAAGTGACCATGAACTTGTCCAATGTCCTTTGCTTCAATAACATCTTCAACAAGAACAGGTCCTCTTCCACCACAAGCACTTAAGCACTCGTGGCACCATCAAAAATTTGCATCGCAAAGCAAAAGTGCATTCATTCAATACACAACAATGGAAACATTTTTTCATTTCTTTTCCAACTCCTATTAACGCACAACACAGACATAACAACAAAACTCTGTACAGTGCGTTACGACTACGATTACGAATTCCTACCAAGCATTTTTAATTTGGCAAAGAAATATTGATGCTATGTTATATTTTACTCAAAACCTACCTTATTAACCTTATAGATGTTTATTCATGTTTTTTAATAATCGTGTGCAATTTAGTGCAATTTGCAAATATGCATTGGAATGCTGCTGAGAGTGCACAGATTGCTCCGGGTCAACCCTTCTGCAATAATAAATTGCAATTTGGCAATAGTTACGCAGTTACGCTGCACTTCTGCAAATCAGTGCAGCTTTGCAACAAATCTGGCAAAAACCAGCAGGACTACCGGTAGCACGTCTACGACAACCAGTATGAGTCTAACGAATAAAATGCTCGCTTTTAATCTAATGCACTAATTTGTAAAATTTCAAAAAAGCAGATTCACCAATTGATGAAATACGAATAGTCCAACCCAATGCAATGCTGACTGCCAGCCGGTATTGTATGTGTGAAATTTAGAAATGTGCAAAAATTAAGTACAAGGAATAAATAAATGTATGTATGTACAACTCACAGAAATCTTGACGAACTCATGAACAGCGCAAGACACGGCGTACATACGGAGAATGCAACACTTCAGTTCACACTTTTTTCTCCAAAACACGTTCACGAATTTCAAGGTTTGCTAAAAAGTAAAAAGCATAAAGGAATGAACCCGAATTTGGCAGCTTTTTGACATCTGATCATCTTTGAACTTTACTTCGCAACCTGAACGTACCATTCAGATTGCGCAACAACACCAACCAACAAGTTACCCCTCGCCTGCACCTACTGTGTTTACTTTTTTCAGTATTTCTATCTAAACCATTTTGTGAGCAAAAAACTCATTTGGGATAAAAGGCATTAATTAAGATTTGCAAGCGCCCAAAAAAGGCAGATCGGACAAGATTAATAAAATTGATTGATTGGTTGATTTGCAAGTCCAATCCAAATTAGATGTGAAAATACACTTTTAAACATTTCAGTTTAGTTGTAGTAGCCAAGCATATTGCAAGAATGCACCTTGTCCATGTCCTTTTTATTACACTACACACACAGGCAATGCATGCAATTAATTAGACGTCTATGTAATATTAATCTGCGTTTTTGCAAAGTGATCGAATGACTTTCAGTTTCAGCGGTATCTAAATATGACAAATTCCAGTCTTCCGTCCATGATTTTTATTTTAGCCAGGGAACCTTCATTTAGTTCATTATTGTACTGTTGTAGTACTTTTATTGTAGTACTTAGAGTACTTTTATTCGTAATTAATAAATGAATAAATTCCAAAAATGCCACATTGACAAGGGACGTTAAACTGTATTTCCAAACAAATTGTTTTAGAAGAAAATGAGGTCAGCACAAGTCTTAAAATTATGGAACACAATAAAAAATTCAATGTGAATGCATTTTTCAAAGAAATTCCAAAATGTTCACATGGTCCGTATTCCGTAACCACAATTTCGACGCCGATCATCAGAATTGAGGTGTTCTTTCGGCCGTTTAATAATTTAAGATTCTTTTTCTGAAACAATAATTATAGTTTCTTGTTCACATATAACTTTTATATTAAAAACAAATATAATTTTTTTGAGTATAATTTCATCTGAGTTAAACCTTTTTGATAAATTCGAGAACAAACTGCAACTTTACGTGCTGGTCAATAATGCGGTGCAAGAATTGCTCTGAATTTGGAATTGAAAGTAAGACGGGCAAGTGCAAGTGTCATGCAAAAATTAGCTAGTAAATTATATTGTATATTGTAATCATTAGTGTGTCTTGGATTGTAATATTGTGAAATGATTGTAAAATTGTAAGTGAATGGATGTTGTAATAAAAATAATGCTAGTAAACTCATCCCAACGAATAAAATCGTTGTCTAGGCATTACAGCATAACAATTTAACAAAGAAAATTGAATGCATAGTGCATAGCAACTAAAGGTTTATTTGTTTATGTTTAGCGTGATGTATAGTGGGGGCATCAGGAATTTTAGCATTACAGGT
>JAQGCM010001863.1:0-13198 GCA_034699705.1 Hymenaphorura dentifera
TCTCAGAGAAGAATTCCTACACCCGTCGATGTCGTTCCAGTCTGAGTTAACTACTTCCGATTTTTTCGAATCCAATTCTCTGACAAGCAAGTGGGTTGAACCTTATCCCGAAATTCATTATTTTCCAAGAATTTTTGCCACGTCTTTGAAAGTCCATTTATTGGACTTGTCAATCGTTGCCGACTACGTTTGCAGAAAAGATTGAAAGACCCGATGGATGAGTAATAGGCGGTCGGAGTGCACTGCACATCCTTAGTCGCCTTGAATGATTGGAAATAAGTGAGTTCCTTTCATCAACCCTCATTCATGAAACTGCGACAGCTTAGAATTCACAGTCCCGAATAGCCGGGTTATCCGGGTATTTTGATTTTCAATGCTGTTCCGCTGTATCTCACGCTGGGCGGGTTCCTTGTCCTTTCCATCACAAGTTTCCCCTTGCATTGCAACGCAACTTGCAGCAACTGAGGAATTGGTAATGAGAATAATTCTTGGTTTTGCAATCCCCTTCTCTGTCAACTCAGTCACTCAACTATGACAATGAGTCTGACAAGCGGCGGGGGTTTCTTTCGTTTTTTTTTCAAAGCCATCGTTATCCAACATTAGAATCCTCGAATCCCGACCATAACCAAGAAAGGGGTAAGAAGACTCGGGTTATTTTTGCATGAATAGAACAAGAACATAGTCTTTCGGGATGTATTGAATGGAGTGGAATCGTTAAATTATGCTATAAAATGCGTAAAGAAAAAAGAAGTCAAGCCAAAATGGATTTCAAAAAGTCCCTAATGTCGTCATTTGACTGAATTTGGGGATGGAAGATGCCAAAATTCTTTTGTTGTTCTGGGATGGGGATGGCAGGAACTTGAACTTGAAATTCTCATAACTGTATTGTAGTAGCTTTCCCGCTGGTCTTACATAAAAATTGTCGGTTTAAATTTCAAGAAACTGACGATATTTACAAATAATCCTTACTGGATTACGGATTATCTCGGAGCAAATGATAATCCAAAGCGAACTCAATACAAATTGACATTTTTCATCTTAAGACCAGAATTTTAATTAGACTGGCGTTCTTAAAAATAACGGCAAACTTAAAAATTGTCTCGCGAAACTGTTAAACCACTACGAGTACATATAAAATTCACTACATTGCATTGGATAATGTGAAAGTAAAAAGAACTCGTTAAAGCAACCATTGAACAGTTTTTCTCCATTTGAAGAGATCCATACATTCTTATTTCGAAGTGAATAGAGTCGAGGAAATTCTAACGTATTGATTTTTCCACTCAGGCAGTTGCCTGTTCCGTCTTTCACCTTTTATGGCGCTCCGCTGCTGGTAACCCCAAGCTGAATCAAATAATGAATAGACTCTATCTCGGTAGGTATGTGCAATCTACTTTTGAAAAGGGAATTGATCGAATTCATTCTTTAACTTTGTTCAAGTATTTCTCAGCTCAAAGAAATGGAATTTCACCCACCCTCTGTGTTTGAGTAGAAATCCGCCCGCAACCGGAACTGTTTGCCTAACATCAATCAAAACAGTTACTGACTTACGGAATTGAAATAAACTAAATTTGTTTCTTTTCGGGAAACACAAGGGCTCAATAATGTAAAACCATACATTCCCTGCATCCATAATTTGTTCATTTAGCAATGTTTTTAATGCTCATCCTCTTTAACTTTGTCAGGAGAATTCATCGTGCAACGAATTTAAAATTTCACGAGAGCAGAGCAAAAGCAATTTATATCCCAAGAGTCCAACATTAATTAGAAAAATTCGAGGCACAGGCAGACCAGTTTAATGCACAAAGGTGCTGTGCCAGAAAACGAAGTTAAACAATCTAAAAGGAAATGCAAGCCCAACGTTTTGCAGTCAAAGAAATCCAAATCTCTAGCGCGCCAGCACGTTTTAAAGTCTCTAGCTCTCGAGTGCAACAAGTCAATTACAGATTGTTCCTTGACGGCAAGTCCAGCTCAGAGAGTACTTCAATGCTTGAAGCAAACTTTAACCTGAGGCTGAGAGCCATTCCGGAATGACCAAGGACCAGAAAGAATACTAATGGTCTTCCTCCAACTTTTTATTCGATTGAAAAAGAAAAAAGAATGAGAGATAGAATTTATTGTCAATTTTGATCAGGCGACAAGGTCTTGCTGTCAGGGACTGGAAGTGGACTTGAATACGAAACGTGTGTCTGATCACTTGAGTCGGAACGAAAGGAAGGTACTTCTGGACGAGGATAACCTGAAGACCTGAAGGCATGAATGTTCACGGGTCGTTGTCTTATCTCACTCACATCGGTGAAAAAACAAGTGAGCACCAAACTATGTACATAAACATTTCGATTTCCTAATCTTTATATACCAATACCAACAGACAAACTTAACTTATGTCACGCATTGGGAAATTTTCACGATTCTCACTGACTTTTTTCTCCGGAAAACGAAACCTCTTTCTC
The DNA here is from genome assembly GCA_034699705.1 of Hymenaphorura dentifera. Lineage (NCBI taxonomy): Eukaryota > Metazoa > Arthropoda > Collembola > Poduromorpha > Onychiuridae > Hymenaphorura > Hymenaphorura dentifera. The sequence goes on from JAQGCM010001863.1 coordinate 2,454, forward strand.
AGACGTAACTTCTTAAGTTTCAGTGCAATAAAACGGCCCATTTATTTGAAAGACTATTTGTACCTCCATCACAGGTTCTATTACTTGACAAAAGGAACATATTAGACGCTTTCTATTTTTCTACTACTCTTTCTACTAAACTCACTTAACGGTTAACGAATGGAAAGACTCCTAAATCTATATTTGCGGGATACTAGACTGTCACAAATCACTTCTTCTAAACACATTGTGCAAATTACAACGTTTTAGAATTATAGCTATTTCATTTTGCTCGTGCAGCATACTTAAGACAGCGCCCTGTCACAAGGGCCAAACTATTATTTAATGAGTACTCTTGTTGGTGGCAGTTTGCTTATTACATGGCCGTACAAAAATTAAGATTATTTAGTTCAGTAGTTCACTTCAAATATAAGTTTAATATTTCTTCCAAGCCATTTCAAATATTCAGTACGCTTAGCCTATAATTAGGTCGAAACTTGAATGTTCAACCTGATTTGGTCAATGTTTTGGGGGAAATTAAGGAATAGTAATTATCAGTGTTGAGTTGGAATTGTGGAGAAAGTTTATCATATTCTCAAAGTCAATACTTTTAACCGTCTGGCTATTATTTGAGCGAGAACATAAGTACATTGAAATGTTTGACATCATATAATTTCTAATTCAATTTCAATGCAACCCTTAGATGCTTATCTCATTCACCCGCCACACTTTCTTCACGTTTTGTATTGGATGTTGAGCCTTACACGTTACATGACGACAATTCGATTTGGCCTTACCTTGACTCTCTGATTTCTCTTCTGCCTTGTCCAGAGTCCGGAAGCAAAGGGCAAAGCTTCCACATTAATAATGAGTGAAAGTAACAAGGTGCTTAACAACCGGCTTGAACTTGACCACCTCTAGTAGGAACCTCACTTTCACGAGTAGTAGAAAGTCACGATTCACGAGTTACAGCTACGAGTGTTCAACACAGAAACAGGACCATAGCGAAGGTGCGTAGGTCCATGTGCCATGTGCCTACTAGATCCGATAGTGAAACAAGTCTTATGCTTTGCTCCAATGATGATATGATTTTGTGTTTTCCAGGAGAAAACAAGGCGAAGGCGAAAGGAGAGGTAAAGAAAGACTGCAAGACTGAAGAAGAAAGCGAAAGGAAAGAAGTTCACGGGCCAAGTTCAGTCACCAGACTGCGTGTTGTGCGTGAGCTCAAATAACTTTCCCTTTCCTCAGATCGAAAGTTGTATCGGGAGGGAGTGCGTCCGGAGTGCGTAGAGTGCGTACCAACTACCAAGTCAAGTTCCCCAGAATATTACGTAATCACGACCCACACCCTACACAAAAAATAGTCGCCTTCTCGTGAATTATTTCACACTCCTGCCCGGAACGCCCAAATTCAATTTTGGGTCTCAAGGAATTGAAATTATTCAACAAGGGAAAGTCAGTGCAACGCTGCAGACCTAATTAAGCTTGAGATATCTTGGACGAATTTTTGTATAAAAATGCCAGACCGAATTTCTTCTGTTGCAATTCCGAAAATACTGTCAATTTTTTCTCTTTTGTCTTTTTTTCCCGGTGCAACGTGCAATGCCTGTTCATTGTAGAGAAAAAGGCGACGATGTGCATGCATACAATAGCTGTAGTACCACCGGAGGGTTCGTCAATTGTGAAGAGATGACACGAGAGAAGAGTTGGTTGGGTCGGATCTCGGGTGCAGCAAAACGTGAACGAATTTTGAGTTCAACTTTCCCAAGTTCCTCTCCTCTGGGTATTGAATTCTGCCGGAGCCTCCCTTCTGAAATTCTACAACTGATGTGTTACAGAAACAGTAGGAGAGGTGCCGCATGAATTTACAGGAATGGTTGGTATAATTCATAAAATACTTTTGGAAGGTATTCAAATGAATGCCTAAGTCCTAAGTGCACTCGAAAACATGAATGATGCTTTCCTGTTTCCTAACTTTCCTTTTATCGAAAAGCGGTGACGTGATGTAGTCGTCAAACCTATCCGAGACTTCCTTGATAGGATAACAACGAATTTAGAGCTACTCTTAGCTTTTACGATTTGTTATAAATCCAAAGGTAACGAGGACTCTGAAGACCTGAACTTATCTCAAATTTGTTGTGGACAAAAAATAAATGTATCCCAACTTTGTGCAAGGTTCTGCTAACAGTAAAGGTGCCACGGTGCAAATGTGTTTGCAATTGCAAATTGACAACTCGTACTCAGTCGTCACTCACATATTATTCCCATCTCGCATTGTGTTTGAGCTGCAGCTCACACATGAATTACAATTGTGTGGTCAAATCATTTGGGAATTGAGTTCCTTGCATGACTTCTTTACTTAGGGGAATTTCTGTGGATGAGGTTAGACTTCGTCAGACGATCAGCAACATTTGATGTCGTCTTCGTAAGGGTCGTCGTAAAATAAGATAGATACGGCCTGAAATTCCCTAATGTCTTGTCTGCTATTCCTCTTCGCTGATTCTTGTTCCTCATCTTTCCTTCCATCTCCCCAGGTATCCATATTTACTTTCCAGCCTCTATTTCCTCATCCAATTGCAACATAAATAACTTCCACCACAACAACTTTCTTGTCCAAGCTTTCCAAACCTTGCATTCGATATTATTTATTTCTTCTATGCAATGAAATGATACACGAGCAATACATCTCACAGATGTTGTTCCATAAAGCTATGGGAATTTTCAAACTCTTGCATCTCGAAAAGAAGAATAAAACTGATTTGGCGGACTTGAAGAACTGACAGGATTTGGATTTATCAGATCAGAAAACCATCAGATGTTGAGCTGGAGCCAATCCCTCGCGGTGATAGTGAAAGTCACGGCACAGTGTACTTTCCTATTCAGGTGACAAATCTCTCTGTCTGACTTTCTTCTTTGAAAAGTACTTCTGCGTATTGTGCCGTGAAAAGTACTAAAATGTAAAGCAATTTTCACACGAGCAAGGTGATATTCTTTCCAATGGTTTTATCAGGGAAGGGATGGCTGGAAACCTTTTTATCTCCAGTAAAGTGGAAAACCAAGGTTGAATAAATGAAGATTTGTGGAGTCAGTAATAGAGTCATTACTTTTACTTGGTGCAATCGGAAACTCTGGATTTTTCGAAAACATTTCACGTGAAAGGACTTCAGAAGTTTTAGAAGCAGACGAAGTCTAGTTGGAGTAAAAAAAAAATTACGAAGATATGAACGTTTACTAGTTGAATGCTTAATTTATTCATTGAAGTGAACAGAAATTTAGTGTTGCAATTTTATACTTAAAAATGTGTTCACATCCTGGTTTCGGGAGAGGACTCTCTCCACATTTCATTGTCAAGTTCGCTGTAATAGTAAATAGAGTCCAAAGAATTGAAGGTCGACGTTGTTATCAGTTTTGCCTCCTGAGTATTATAAGAGTGTAAGGGACGGAGACGAAAGTTAACAGGTAAGTTCCAACCTCAAGCAAGGACAGAGGACCGAGGAAGCAATGTCACATTTCAAGATCCAATCATCATATAATACGAATGCAGACATGAAAACGTGGCGAATGTGGTCACTATTTTATCCAGGTTCGTCTGGCATTCCTCTATTCCTGGACGCAAAACAAATAATCCAGTTCACACAGCTTCCTTCAAATGATTAGAGCAACAGAGCATCGAAACCCACAGCTTACCCTCTCTCTTCTTCTCTACAATTTATAAGTACTGCAAAATGCCATGCTAGTGCCGCAAAGAGAACCGAGGACGCATAAAGGAGGATCCTATTTTGACAACAGAAAGAGTAGTGCTGATCTTTTGTGAAATTGTCAATTTTGCACCCTCAAAAACTATTTTCCCTAGTAAAAGTAGGAATGCTTGCATACAGTCATGAAAATGGAAATCCAAAGAATTTTTTGGAATACGTAGCATAAATCTCACGCTGAACTCTGAACTTGAACATTTTCGGCTATAATCCGTTGCTCTTTTCCTGATCCAGAGAATGAGATCCTGAGCACATATTGAGCACAATAAACAACCCAAAACGAGAAGCACATTGATATCGTCTTGTCCTCCGGAGTCTAAATCCAACCGAAGTTTCGATTCTATTGGTATAGAGCATGCATAATGTCGAATTGAATTCGTTTTATTCTATTAAACGCACGGACTCGAGGTATTCAGGGAACCACAACCACACTAGTGAATTTCATATCCAATATTTTTGCTTTGGGTGCTTGGGAACAAAAAAAATGGTCGTGAACAGACGCATTTTGTCATAAATATGAGCAGCTCTACAGGAGTGGAATGAGATAACAAAATAGACCTTTCCCAAGTTTCGTAGCCCTGAAATATTGCATCCGAATTCACTATTCACTGGATGTCTTCACACAACTCGGGGCCGTATCAAGTTTTTCAAAGTTATTGTCTTACAATTTATTTAATTTCAGATTGTATTCCAATGAAAGTAAACCAACAAATTCGTTCCTACTACAAATAAGAAGTACATAAACATTGTACAGCCTCTTACTTGACATTAGTGAAATAACCTGATAGCAGGGAGACTAACTAATCTGCATAGAAAAATAATTGTTTATTGAAAGATGATTGACAATGACAATTAGAAAGAAAAGGATACATTTCACTGTACCTTTCTTTATTTGCACAATTTTGCAACAAATGATTATTTAAAGCCAAAAGATCCCTGACCCTAATAATTAATGGCCCACTTGTGCTGCGATTTATCTCCAGTCTTGCCGTAAGGGTGGAGCCCCCTGGTAGGAAGCCATGGGAGGTGGACCCATCTGACGTGGAGGACCAGCTTGGTAAGCATTCATTGGTGGTGGACCCGCCTGGTAGGGAGTCATGGGCGGTGGAGCCGCGTATTGGCCAGCCGGCGGGCCTGGCTGATATGAAGTTCCTGGAGGTGGACCCGGTTGAAACGGTACCGGTGGTGGACCAGGTTGATAAGGAGTCATCGGATTGGCAGCCAAGGGTGGGCCCGTCTGGTAGGGTGTCATTGGCGGTGGACCCACTTGGTGGCTAGCCATCTGGGGTGGACCCGTCGTGTATGCATTTGATGGTGGAAGAGCTCCGTATTGTCCTGAATTCATCGAAGGCGGCGGTCCAAAATTAGCCGACTGTGGATTACTGTAATGGCCAGTCATTGGAGGCGGTGGTAATTTCGGACTGTTTTGCTGGGATGATGTGTACTGCGTCTAAATAGATCGATCAAACAGATTTTCTACTAAAATGTTTCACTTTTTACGTAAAAAAAACTATACATAGATGTGTACTAACCCCAGATCCATAATTTTGACCGCTGACTATTCCTTGCTCAGCCGGCACCTGTGCTCCAAATATGGGATGCGTAATAGGTCTCATCGCCGGAGTTGAAGACTAAATAGAGTTATTTGATCAAATTATGACACGAAGTAGTTCACGTTGGCAAATAAATTTCTTTGCATCGACATTGTTACCTTTGCCTTAGTAATACTAGTCAGCAATGGTGGATCATTCCATCCAGAAGAAGCACTGGTCACCACTGCGGGTTGAGTTGCAAGTAAACCCGCCACATTCTCTTCTTTTCTGTGAAGTTCTACTACGATTTAAAATTCGGACTATTAGAGACTGGTCAACAAATATTAACGAGTTAATGAGTACCTGATGGATTGTAAAATGAATTCTTGGGTGAAGAACTCGGAAAATAATTTGCGGAGCCTGTTGTGTCAGATTTTATTTGCTGAATCGGAGTTGGAGCATAAGGACTTGGTTTGCTGATAGCCGCCGATGAATTCCAACTTGACCCTACGTTCACATTAATTGGATTATACAAGTCAGACTTGGATGAACCAAACAGTTGGTTGTCATTCTGATTGTTGTGTTGCCCGTAGTTCGATTGTGGGGGTCCAGTCAATGAGGCTACGTTTGGCTCATTAAAATACGCTGACATTCTTCGGGCTTCGACAGTGGGAATTGCTGGAGACCCAGCAGAAGGATACGACGGTCTTTTCTGATTGAAGAGTCCCGGACGAGACGAGCTCTCGGAAGACTGACGACTTCTAGGTTGCAAAGGTTTGGAAGGACGAGAAAATCCCAAAGAATATTGCAGACGTTCTTTTAAAGCGAGAACTGATTGGTCTTTGCAATCTTCAACGTAGTCCAGTGCAGCTTCGAGGCAACCTTGTGAAATTAATAGTGTAGCATATTGCAGTATTTTGGCCGCCAACATGCCACTCATTGCAACTGTTTCACGTCCTCCCCGAACTTCAGCAGCTTTCTTCAATACCATTACTTGTTCAACCAAATCCTATAAACCAAATGACTCCATTAAGTTGTTTATAATATAAAACCTTAATTTAGAAACCACGTATTTAATGGTGTTTTAGGAATACAAATAATACTAGCAATAGTGCATATCAGTTAACCTGCAAACGTTCTGGTGTTGAATCCGTGCCTTCGCCAGTAACCCAGCCTTCTACCAAGCGGTTCATACTTCCGCAACAAATATAGCACAGAAGAGCGCACTTTCTTAGCTTCTCACTTTTGCTGGCTTCAAGTCTTCTACCCAACGTTTCTAGAAAAATTTAAATATTGGATTATAAATATAAATCTACCTCATAAAATTGCATTTTCCCATCTCATACCATACCTGCAAGATATGAAAATTCGTTTGGTGCTGCATAAGTTATAGCAGATGCTAGTGCCTGTTTCCAACAATCCAGCTCACACCGCTCAACTAAACGTCTTAAGTCTCTCGTCACGACGGCTCGTATCATATTTGAAGCTTCATTTTCACATTTCTTAATAAAACCAAAGACTTAATTAATCCCATAGTCTCCAATTTTTCACCTTTTGTAGAGTCCTTCCCGAAACAGGTGTGATAGGTGTGATAATACAGAACAACGAACAAATACACCGTAAACACTTGCGTAAAGGCAAGTTCACCCTTTGATTTAACTTACATGGAAATATCTCAGTTGCGTCTTCTTAATTAGTTCAGGTCCACCAGTTGATGCTAGAAGTAGTGCATCAGCCCATCTTTTGTCTTTAAGGCACAAATCGACTGCATACTCCAGATTTCCCGACAACAGAGCCTGATTTAACAGCCCTTCGGTGGCTGCAATAAACAAACAATGCACTGATAAATTCAAATGGTAATTTTATAGGCGTTTAAGGAGTATATTTAAAGTATACACATACAGTCGTCTGTATGAATTGGAAAAAGTCTCTCAGGCTCAGGTGTTACACTTCTAGTGGAAGTCTGACTAGCATCAAATATCGTCCCATTGTCAGTCGGTTGCAAATGATTGGATGAATTCCCGAGATGCTGAAAAATAAATACAACTTGTAAACTAAACCAAATGAATTGAACAACCAGTCTTGAGTTTTAATTAGGTTTCAAGTTGTGCAAAGTTTGTTAAAAACTTACCGCATACCCTAGAGATACAAATCCATCCGTGATGCCGTCTAATGGGTCATTTACAATTTTCGAAGCCAACTGAATCAAATTAATAGTGGATTATTACAAAAAAAAACTTAGCTAAAAAATTCACCACAAAAGTGAAAATCGTATTTACAATGATTGGAAACACAAACAATACGAGACAATTGACTTACCTTTTCTTGTATTTCGGAAGGATTAAATCCGAGCATATTGAGATATACATCGTTCGAGTTCGGCGTAAAACTTGCTTGAAGGAATCGCCAAACTTGTGCATCACTCTCTTGCACAGCTTCGGATGCCTAAAAGCAAAAACTCATTGAAATGGTTCCGTTAAACATTTAAACGTAATAAATTGTAGATCTTAGTACTCATTACCTTTTCTTGGCAAAAATCGGACAGAGCACCTGATTTCAAAGCCCCCTCCAACTTCCTTGATCGCGCTATAAAATCTGGGAGTGTGACAATTTGTGAAATTGTGACCACTCTTTTGTCAGGAAGATCACCAGCATGTTGGGCGTCTTGTTTAACGTTTGAGAATGTAATCAATTTTCCACCAAACTGTTCAAATGAATAGTTTAATTATGTGGGGCTTTAGAATTACAACACACAACTGAACTTGAACGAATTGATAAAAAAAACTGAACCCTCAATACTAAGTAATCGTATGGGTTATTTACCGCAAACGATGATCCGCAGGGTCTTTTGAGCCATTTCGGAGCGTCCCTGAGCTGAACTGGAGCAGGTTTCTGTGAAGGAACCGGAGTATGCGCTAAGTCCATGTTCATTCCTGGGAAGCTGTCAGCCAGCTTCGATGTCGTCACTGGCTGTTGAGCCCCACCAGAAAGTGTAAATAGGCTAATTCTTCCGTCAAAACTTGCCGTGGAAATAACAACTGGATTTCTTGGACAGATTGAGACATCAAAACTCCATTGCGACGAAGTTGGTATATCACAAACCATTTCATATCCCTGCACCAAAATTAACATTATCAGAAACTTATTGAGTTTGCTCATTTGATGGTACTAGTAGAGAGAAACTGTTGTCTTAAAAAAATTACAAACCGGGTGAGTGTAGTTAGGATTCCAGCAATGAATTCGGTTATCTTTTCCACAACTCAGAAGCAATTCCGGGTCATCTTTGCACCATGCCAATCCAAGGACCCCGCGCTCATGACCCTGAAATATTGTTGATTGTCAATTAGCATCGTAGGCAGTCATTGCAGATTGTAAAATTGATGTTGAAATCATGTATCATCCTATTACAGACTAAATACCATACTGTAAATAAATGACGTAAAAATTGTTTCGCGACATTGAACAGCTGTCCTCATCCTCATCTCCTTATGTGTTACTGCTGCTACTACATGTTTTTATCTCTACGATTGTTATCTTAATTCCGCTTTAGCGAGATTAGTACAATAAATACAGTTTTGGTCTCGGGAAGACAATCTCTATGTACATACAAATAGACAGCACCGACCGGGTGCGGGTGGTTCTAACCTGCAAAACTTTCAACGGTGCGGTGGCATAACGAAGGTCCCAGAGTTGAATAACTGGATTTGAATCATCTTCTGAGGCAAGGCACATTTGGGTGGCAACTGTGGGGTGCCACGCAACTACTTTATATTTGATCTAGACAATAAACATTGCTCACGTCAAATTAGCCTTAATTTGATTTAATTCGCATTTAGCCAGTTTTCACCAACTCACCCTAGACGTTGTATCACCAAGCTTTATGATCGGTTCATTCTTTTTCAAGTCCCACACTACACAGCGAGTGGAAAATGTAGACGCCAAAATATGTTCCACTGCAATAAAACAAAGTTTAACTCGTTCAATCCTTAATCCTTACTGTTGTAAATAAAAATAAATTATCTTGTTTCTAAAGCATACCTTGTTTGTTCCATGCTAGACATGTAACTTCATCTGGAGGTTGTGATCTTGCCCCGGGAGACATTGGTGTTTTTGGATTATTAAGATCCCAAATTAAAATCTCTGAGTCCGCAGCCCCGGAAGCAATCAAATGTGACTGAAATATCGAAACAGATAAAGATGAAATCAACACCTTTCGACAAAGCAATCTCGAATTACCAAAAATATAGCAAATTGAAATTAGTTCAGAATTGTCGATAAGATTTTTAGAGCTGGCTTCACCTACACGAAAACTATTGAAGTCCAAAGCTCGAACTGGTCCAGTGTGTTTGTTTTTGGTAAGGATGATGGGGTCTGGTTTGCCATTAAGAATTTTGTTGGCATCATAAACATTCATAACACCTGAATCACATCCTCCAACAATTATCCCAGATCCATATTTGTCTTTGTCTTCTGAGCCCAGTCCATAGCCACCCCAGATGAGTTTGTGGAATCTGTTGATGTACAAGCATAAATACACAATCAACGATCGACGACTTCCATTTCTTGGTCACATGTAAAATTTGGGGAATGTGACTTCTCCAACCATGCTCCACCGTTCACTTCGCCCGAATAATTTTTAAGGCCGGCATCCGCTTACCGATTATGCTCGGATGTCGGATAGACAAACTAAATTCAATTAAGGCAATAGCCGGTTATCCGATAAACCGGTAACCGGCAATCCTCTTACGCGTAGTCAATCAAATCAAATCAAATCAAATCAATAATTTATTGTTTACTAATAATACATCCCATCAATCACTTTGGCCCCAAAATTAGCGTGGGTGGTAAGAGTTGCAATCTAATATTGAGTAAGGCAGAGTGATCTAACACTAATTTTGGGTGTGAAAGTGGGGGTGTGGCTACTACGTTAATTACTTCATCATTAGATAATTTTAAACCAAAAATATAAACCTTACCGACTTTCGCATGGGAGACTGGCTTTCAATGGAAGATCCAAGCCGGACAAATTGACATCAAATTCGTAGAGTTCTAAGGCAGATTTAGTGCTGAAGGAACTGTCCAATTGTTGGGCGGCTGTTCCAGCTGCTAAATAAATGGGGAAGCAACTACTCGGTGACCAGGCAATGTTTGCCGTACGGTCTATCTCTTTGATCTTCATTCTTGTCCTTTAGTTTTAAGTAAATTGACACCGAAAATATTGACTATTTGTCAAAACAAGATCAAATTGCCGAGATTGCCGACGTGGCTAACCAGAACCACTGATTGCTGGACTTCTGTCAGAATCATTCAACCAACTCAACACTAATCGAAAGTAAACGTAACACGGATTTACTATTGCAAATTGCAAATATGATGACAAATCCTTACACAGATTCACATGGAGTAGATGGAGCCGTTGACGCAAGAGTTGAAAATCGCATGGTTTGTTTCCTTCATGAAAAACCCGAACTTTTGTTTC
>JAQGCM010001864.1:0-13183 GCA_034699705.1 Hymenaphorura dentifera
GTTTTTGGTGAGTGAATAGCGGAGTCCAAGCAAATATGCGACGAGAAGACTTCCGTGCAAGGAAGTGACGGTGATTGAGTAGACATTCATGAAAGCGTCGTGCAGACCCAACAGAAATAGAGTGAACGTTTGGTTCGACCTTACAGTAGGGTACATGATTCGTACGCTCTCTTGATCAAAAACGGCTCCAAACAGCAAGTTCAATGTCACAGCATAGCCGATGTGAACCAACAAATTTGTCAATTTAACGGTCTTGTGGAATTTTTTAAGTGATTCTCCCTCTGTACAAAATATTAGGAAATACAATTACTGACCAATTTTTTTCTGTACACCTTGGTGAAATAGACGGGATCCGACCTCGACAAGACTCTTTCATACATTAACTTTTAGCATCAAGTTTTCTAAGTAATTTTAACTTAAATCTAAGTTTATCAAAAATTGAATTAGGGATGCGAAAACTAATTAAAACTTACCTTTACTTGAGAAATCTTGAAGGATTTGCACAATTTTTTTGCGAAAAAGATCTCCATTTCTTAGGTAATGAATTTTTACCGGCCATGCGATTGTGGCCACCTAGTGGGAAGCACATGATCTATTCGCAGAATCGTATTCCCTTCAAGTATGTAATCTTGGTTTTGAGAAAAGACTTGACGTTTTTAACAAAGTGTATTAAGGGTTTGTCTCAAAGTTTTAGACGAACTATATATACTCGAAGCTGTGTCGATGCAGTCAGTCGTAGGAAACCCAGAACCGAGAGAGACTCTAACATTTAAATTGCATTTGAAATTTTTGTAGCGTCGTAGTGATATCGTTGCGATTGCGAAGTGAGTAATTGGTTACCTGAAACCATTTGCAGGACTTGATTGGCAACAGCGATGAATTGATCTCCCCGTAACAAATTAGTCAGAGAGAATGCGATGGTCAACGTATTTGTGATCAGGAGATAACAATGAATGAAGACGTGTGCAGTCTGGAACTCTGCGCGTCGAAAATTGTGAAAGAAATACATCGCCATAGAGACCCTTAGCACAGTGTCCAGCCAAAAATTGAAAGTGAATAGGATGGGATGCCATGAGCCCTTTGAGTGCACGATCCTCTGCTTTCCGTCGTCCCACAAGAATGGCAACATTCTGAGGAACCCACCAATACGAACGACGTTTCGAATGACTCCACCCATTGTTGTTGTTGTTCCCTCTTGACGACCAATTATTCCAGCTGGACGAATTTTTGCAAAATATGGCAGCAAACTGTGAGGTACGACGACGTTGGGCCAGAATCGAAAAAACCCAACGATATTTCGAAGTTGGATCATCTCAGATTCACCCTGCACAGGTTTTAGGAATGCTAAAGAAAACAGTCTAGTCTACTTCAAGCCGTCCGTCCGCTACAATTTGGAATTTTGGAATGAGGAAAAGGAAGCTGAAGTCATGACATATATTGGTATTGGGACTACGACAACATTCATCCCAAAATGAAGGACAAGCCAAAGGCGAGTAAATCATTTGTGTGATCACGAATTAAAAATTAAAACTTGTGTGTTTGTGTGCTCCGAGTATTTTATTACGTCGCAGTTAAAAAGAGTTCGCAGTAGGCGAAATTCCACTCAAGGTAACCGTTCATTATTCATTTCGTGAAATATGAATATTTTTTTTTAAATGAAAGTTCGTGTGAGTTTGGTATACTTTTGAACCAAGCCTTTCAAATTATTTAGGACAATATTTATAACAATAACAATATTTGGCTGTCGAGTGTTGCCGTAGAACTCGTTTGGGTGAACGTAATTAAATATTGAATGTGAACAAGAATGGAAAAATTTAAACTTGACAAAAGATATCAAATCTGCCATGAAGTGGTGCGCGATTAGCGTTTTTGGGTTTTTGCAAAAGTTGAAAACTATTTGGAAAATTGCCACTGATATGTACATTGGCAGACCTTCATTCAAGCACCAATCATTGCAGTGCAGAGTGAACGGAAGTTTTGGAGTTTTGCAATGATGATTTGAATTGAAAAACAAAAATTTGCAATTTTAAAAACATTGGGTTGGTCAATTGATTGAGGAGAATCTTGTCGCTTGAGTGCATGCATGGGATTCCTGGATTCCGCCCTGAAAACATATTGTTGTTGTAGTAAATTGTATTAGAAAGGCAGCTTGGCGAAGACACCCGTCCATAATTTAGAAACCTGGCCAGTGAAAACCGAATTTAATATTGGACGAGTAAACAAATAATTTGTGCCTAATCACCAACTAAACATTAGAAGGGTTGTCTGCTGACCGAGTTCCGTTTTACTTATGGTATGGCTTGGCGATTCGATGCAATGCGATGGTAGCATCCCATGCAGCAGTCTGAATTCCACGTCGAAGAAAAACCAATAATTTTTTAATTGTTTTTATGAAATGACAATGAATGGAAAAATTTGTGTGGCCGTGGCCATGCATGCATGAGTTGAACTTTCATTTGAATTATGCCATTGATGCCGATGCCAGGGTCACAAAATAATTTCAAAGGTCAGGGCACAGGTCAGATCAAGCAAGTCAATAATTTGGCCAACAGATCCTTTCTCCATGTAAAGACTTCGTAATCTTGTGTTAAATCGTATGCTGATGCTGATTTCTACAGTTTTGGAACAAATTTCAAAATAATCTAACAAGCCCAGTAATGAAAGGGAACGTCGGCAACCAAAATTGCGTCGCCAAATTTTTATTTTAAGTTCAACATTATCCAATACATAACAAAGCAGATACACAAATTAAAATAAATTTTTCCAAAACCCCCCTTAACCCACCCAAACCCGACCCAACACCACTTGGCCATAAAATTTTCAAAATTATATTAGGTAGGTATTTGTATCCTATCGCACTCGTGTCTCGCACCGTACTTATCACAATTCGAAAGCTCCTGGCTCTGGCCTGCCTGGCTCACGTGTCACACGATTATTTAATTACAATTAGTTAATTACAATTACGAAGCTCACTTACTCAGAGCCAGCTCGTGGGCTCAATTATCAAATTTTACCCCCCACCCCTACTCCCGGCCCTGCCCCAACTCCATTTTTAATATTTTGGCACTGTTTGTTATTGACAACAATAGCGACTCCACTTCCAACTCCATTTTTCTCGGTCGTCGCCGGCACTCCTCCCAAGCTTGCACTTGCTGCGCTCTCTGCAGATGAAGTCGACTCTTCCTCAGAGTTCTCATCATCCTCAAAGTTGAGCCCTTTGAATTTGTCGTCCAAATGGCCAGGAATTGTTGGTTTGGGGCGGTGAGTGTCCACGGCCTCGATTGGAATACTGATGTAGTCAACGCGACACCCGTAGGCCACTGGCGTCAACTTTACGATCGTGTGAAGCGGCACTTGTAGATATGGTAGTTCGTCTGCAAAAAAAAAACAATGCAAAAATGTTATTTTTGGCAACAATTGGACAAATTTCTGGGTGAAATGAAATGCATTGTTGAAAAATACCTGAAGGTTTGTCTAGAAAGAATGCAAGAAGACAACGGAGGACGGCTTGGTGGCCAACGACCAAAACGTTTTGTTGGCGCTCTAGCTCCATGATCACAGGTTCCAGTCGAGCCACAAGGTCCTCGTAGGACTCACCGCTGCAACGCAACAATGAATTTTAGTCAACAATGCAGGCCTCAGTTTTGATAGGGTTTTTTTTTGAAAAACTTACCGAGGGTAGCGGTAGCTGAATTTATTTTGATCCCTTGATGAAAATTCTTGAGGAAACTTCTGAGCAATTTCCTCGTACGTCATTTCTTCACAGATTCCCTGAAAAAAGAGCAGCCACCATGTGGAAATTAAGAAACCGGAAGTGCGATCCCGAAAACCGGAAGTAAGCACAGAAAGTAAGAAATCAAGGCTGAAAATTACCGCATCGATTTCGTTCAAAGCCTTCCATCGCTCTTGCGGCGCATCAATGTCATTCGCTGTCTGAATGGTTCTTTTGAGCCAAGACGTCCAAACGCGCAAATTTGGAATGTTCTGGTCCTTAATGAATTGTGCCAAGGATTTTGCATACATCCGGCCCCTGCCAGAAAGGTCAGAGTCTCCGCCAATTCTTCCGGTTTGATTGTGCTCGGTCTCACCGTGCTGTTAAAAAAAATGCAAAAATAGTAGGTTTCGAACCCACAGACAAGCCAGAGAACTGGAACTCAGAGCTTAGACCACTAAGCCATCCAAGCCATGATCCTCGCCAGCAGCACTTACCCTCGTCAAATAAATGGTGCGCGGAGTAATGTGAATGTTCATGAGGTAGTAGACGATCCGACTCTGAATGTGACCCTCATGCTTGTGAACCAAAATTTTTTCTCCAGTATTGAAAATTTTCATAAAACTATAGCCAGCCTCCAACTCTTCATCCAGGGGCTCGTATTTTTCAGCATAGTGGGCAATGCGTTGCAAAAAATCCTCGAGTGCAGCGTCCTTGTTCATCCCGGTGTAGTCGGGGCTATTTACTTTCACTTCCTGGAAAATGCAAAAAAGCAGACAGGCGAAATGAAAATTCGTCCAAACTGCGTGCTTGGTATATGACCGAATAGAACCCGGCCTGGGGATTTAAATAACCGAATAGAACCCGGGTGTTGATAAACTAGCCCAGCCTCGTTCGTGACGCGGGATATTTTTGAGTCCCGGGTTGCAATGATTGTTACAGACCAAAAATTTCCGCGATGAGACCCGGGTTATATTCGATCCCGGTTTGCATTGCCTTGATCAACCTTAAGACCCGGGTTTTATTCGAGCTCAGGGTTCTAATCGGTCATTTACGGTCGTAGTACGTATTTACATTGCAGTAAACTTACCACAATATTCTGCTCCACAATGTCAGGGTCATCACAAATTGACTCGACAAACTGGTGCAAGGAAAGAAGCAAAAATTGCAAAAATTAATTACAGAACTTGTTAGTGTGGCTGCGTTTGAAATGTTGGCAAATTTTTTAAATGATTACATATTTGTTTTACTCACAAATAATTTGTAGCCATTTTTACGAACGATCCAGTCGTAGATGACGCTGCGTCTTTCTCTCGTTGTGTTGGTAGCGTCGAATACCTAAATCCAAAAACAAAATGAAAATTTAGGTAATGTTAAGCATATCGTTGGCATAGTTAGTGAAAAATTCTCTCCCCCCCCCCCCCTATGAAGTTCAGCACGATTTTTTTGCGACTTACAGCAACTTCACCGCCACAATCCTCGATCCATTTGCTCACGTCGTCGAGTGCCTCTTGGGCACATTTAGTCCGAATCGTAAGAGCCTGGACATTGTCCCCGCGAAAAAAGTCATGGTTTTTGTACGCGGACGTTGCCTGACGACGGTACTCGCCCACGTTGAAAACTGAAAACCAACAAATGACAATGAATGAACAACAATCAAAATTTAAAAAAAGTGAAACTCGTAAAACACGTAATTATAAAGGTTCGAGTAGGTTCAACAATAAGGTTCCATCCAATATTTGCTTGAGTATTGAGTGCTTTACTTACCCTTGGTATTGATGCCAATCCAATTAAGGTAGCGAGCTAGCTTTTTTGCAATGTAAGTTTTGCCACGAGCAGGTAAGCCCACCATGGCAATGATGTGCGGCGTGTTGACATAGTTGGCCCGCTCACCTGTTCAATCAAGGTAAAAAAATGAATCAATCAAATGAAATTCAAATTAAATCCAACGACCAGCAATTACTAGTAGGACAGACAATTTTGTTCAAAAATTATTTGTTGCGAATTCGAAAATTTGCATACAGCTGGTGCTGAGTTTTGCACTAATTGCATTTTTCGCGAAGAGTAGGACTAACTAAACTACCTACCAACGGTTAATGTTAAGGCACTCAGACCCTGCTCCATCATCGCTAAGCTTAGCCTGTCAGCCTAGCCAAGTAATTTTAGAGCTCCAAATTCGCAAACAAGGCCTGGCCTGGCTTAGCTAGGTTGGGTTGGGATTTTGGCAGATTTTGCAATCTCGGAAAAAAACAGACACAAGCGACCGACCGAATTAGGCAAAGAAATAACTACAAGCACGACTGCACTGCCTGCACGATTAGACGACGACGACTGTTACTTTGCTTGCCAAATTTCAACTGCAAATTTTTTGCAAGAAACACAAGGACAGGGAGGCCTGGGAGTGATCGGTTGTTCGTTTGATGGTCGTAGTCGTGAGATTGCACAAGTTTTTGTGTTTGCAATTAATGTACACCAACAGACACCACAAATCAATTGTGAAATTAAACCACGACCTTTCAGCTACCCAGCCCAATCTCTACCTGACTAACTCTGCAATTAGTTTTGGAAATGGAACAGGAAAAACTCCATAAAAACTGACAGGATGAGCTACGGCTCGGCTAACGAAGGAACTGCCCAAAGTGTTCTCTCGCCGATTTGGTTCAAACTCAATTCCCACAATCACCAGATTGACAAAAAGTAATAAGGAATAACTTGGGGCGGAATTTCAACCAAATCGGTGAGATTTGACTTGGAGAGGTTCCCCCGTCGAGTGAGCTCTGAGCTTCATTGATTAATCTAAAAACCAGTCCTACTTGGTCAACAAATACGCAGTACATGAGTAGCTAGTTATCTTTTGTACTTTGTTATTGTCATTTATTGTTGCATAATCTTAATCTAGCCATCCATCCATCCATCAACAAAAAGTCAGTCAAGTCAGTTGTCACTGTCAGTCGAGTTGAGTCGAGTCGAGTCAAATCAAAAGTTGTACAGACATGTAGTCAATTTCAATTTGAATTGACTCGACGCGACGACCGACGACTTTGACATTGCATTTGCATTGACTCAAATCTTGACCAAATTTTGACGTAACGATTGCACAGCTTTGCTCGTGAGGTCTGTCGCGGTCGCGGTCCGGTCGGTCCAACCTGTCTGTCTGTAGTGCGAGCTAGGCCTACGAGGAGGGTGTGACCTGACCATCGTAAACAAAACTCAACAAAAACAAATTCATGAGTTTGGTTCCAATTTATGCAAAGTGTTTTTTGTATGAATGAAATGATTGATTTACCGATTCGGACCGACATTTTCCTCTCAAACGTGACTGAGCGACGACGAAGCATTTTGACACTAGCTGCTGCTGCTGCTGCACTGCAACTTCACTCAACTAATTGCTTTTGGTGTTTTGTTTGGTAAATATTATTTGTGACCGACGAACCGACTACTGCAGTTGCAGTTTAGGGATTTCTGCATGTAATTTGCTGCAAATGTTTGCCCAATTCCTGATACCCGGTTTAGTTTCGTTTCGATTTGATTTGAGATAAGGATTAATCTAGTATTCCGCAAATTCCACTCATCAAACTTTGCCGAGTGCTGAGCTGAGCCAAGCTGAGCTGAGTGTCTCTTTGACAAGTGTCTTACTTGTAATGCCGAGAGCAAACTACGTAAAGTATGTCAAAAAGGTGTGACTCTAACCAAGTCCGCAGTTTACAACCACAGGCGTACTCGTAACATTTGAATACTTGACAATTTCTGAATTTCAGAGTCTGAAATTCAGACTCACGACACCGACACCACCGTCACTGCACATGCTGAACAACTGCAAAATTTGCACATCTATCGACTATCGACATGCATGCATGACGACGTTCAAGTCAAGCCCACAAAATCTCATTAGCATCGTCGCACGTGATTTGTCCTTTATTTGTTCTCTAAATTAAATCATTTCGTGGCTCTCGTGTGCAAATATTAGATTTAAATGTAAAACTAGAACGTCAAACTAGCTCAGCTAAAGTTAAAGCTGGGTAATCCGCTCGCTAAATCTCACTAATCTCACAAATGATATTACTCGCCACGTGCCCAGGACGGCCGGCCCAAATTTAATTCCCTTGTCTTCTTGACCTTTGACAAAATTGGCAAATTGGCAATTTGATAACTGATGCACAAATTGGCACAAATTCTGCACAGCCGGCGCGGCAGATTAGTCTAGCTAGTCGGATTTGTAAGGATTAAACCGAATTAAAGCTTGTTGAGGCTAAAACTTTTGTGCTACTACAATTGGCAATTTTCAATATTCGAAAATTTACAAGTTGAAGGACAAGAGCAGCGCAATGTAATGAGGACAAACCGAAGCGTGTGCAGAAATTATGCGAAACTGCAAAACTCGTCTGGCGCCTGGCGCTAAGAAAACAACAATGACTTCGATGACACTGTAACCGAAGGAATGAGTCTGCCCAGCCCAGCCCTGCCTGCCTGCCAGCTAGGAAATTTTATATTGTAGTTTTGCAAGTTTTCTATTTATAAATTGACTAGTCTAGGCCACGCAGGCAGACCGGCTCCAGCTATTCGTGTGTTCTAGTTGTGCGTCCTACTTTTGCAACTTTTGCCTATTTCTTGTTTTTGTTTTTGGATTATTTAGCAACACGCACGCATGAGGACCAAGGACAAACACGTGACGACGGGTACGGAACGGGAGACACTCAGACTTCAGACAGACAGCAATAGCAATGCATTGTCATTGTCACAATTCACAATAAGTTCTTGAAACCACCGAGGACCGGTGGCCGGTGACTGCCACCGTGCCACCGCACCGTCAGCAGGAAAATTTGGAAAATATTGCGAATAATTATTGCTAAATAGAATTGCAAATTTGCAAAGAAAAGTTAATGCGAAAGCTTTAAGTCGACACAGGACTGGAGCTAGAGCTACGCAAATTTGAGAGCCTCAACAACACTGTATCTGCTTTACCATTTCAAATTAATAGTGCACGAGCACAGGGTGGTCCTTGGTCCAAAAGTGACTGATTTTGACACTCGTAAAGTCTGTAAAATAGTCAAGTGCTTTTGGAGTGGACCACCCTGTGCATTGCGATTGCATGTGCCCTGTGAGTACAATAAAGATTAGATAAAGGTTATCCTTTTGGTTGTAATGCGGAAAGGATGATAAAAATCGGATTAATTTTTTGCGCTGAGATAAAGCTTATTCGCGTGTCTAAATCTCCAATGAAATAGTGGTAATGTTGTAATAAATTGCAAGGAAAATTGCACAACACAACTTAAGTTGCATTGCATTTCAATTTGACAAATTGACGACACAGACAGACACTCAGCTGTCAGCTCAGCACTCAACACACTCAGCTCAGGTGTCAATTGTTGAGAGGCACTATTATGATAGGACGGGATCGTGATCGAGGTTATGAGAACTTGAGAACTATTTGTCTTTTACTTTGTTGAACAGAAATTTTTTTTATGCGTGGAACAACAATGCATGCAGCGGAATTTTATAATTCCTTGATTTCGCAAATTCGGAAGTGAAAACTGAATAGCGAGTGTCGTCGTGGCAAAAAAATAAGCAAAAAAGAAATGAGGAGGTCGACTTACCCGCAATCGCAGAAGAAAATCGTCGTCCAGAAACTCCTCGCTGTTGCTGGCGCTGCTGCTGCTGGGTTGGTTCGATGATTTTCGTACGCATAGCTGGACTGGGCGACTAGGCCAAAATTCACTATTTGGATTTTGGATGCCAAAATTTTGTCAAACTGTAATATAAAAAAATCACAAACTAAATAATAGTTGGCTCTAGTAGTAATTGAGCTCACAATTTTTGCAGAATTTTTGGTCGTTTTTGCGATTTGCAAGTTTGTTTTGTATTTTCTATTTGAAATCCGCCGTCTCCGACTCCGATGCGGGCATTTGCCTTTTGCCTTAGTTTTCTATAACTTCTTCGGGGTTTTGTTTGGGTTACCCGGGTGCGAGTCTTTCCCGAATCAGATTGAGATTCAGTCAGTCAGTCAGAGATCCAACTTTCGCTCCTTGCGCCGAGTTCAGTTCAGTCAGTGTGAAAAATGTGCCTGCCTTAGCTTAGCTTAGCGCCTACAAATATTTGGGCAGGGTTACGTAAGAATTTCAAATGCTTTTGCATTGCCTGACTGCCTAGCCTGACTCATCCTAGCCCGATGCCCGCCCCGATCATTCGATCCAAGTTCGGATTTTGCGTACTTCTTCGGGGTGCTTTGCTCTGTGTTCCGCTATTTTTTCTTGCAAAACTTTTGTGCAACACGTGGACGTGGAAAACCGACCGACCGGGACCGGGTATTGCTTTGCGATGAAGAAGCCAGGAATTTTTGCAGGAATTTAGCAATCAGCAACCCCAACCACGTCGCGTTACAATGACGACCTGGCACTAGCAGACTGAACAAGTGTGTGCGTATGACGCATAACAATTTCGTTTCACCGCACCAATCACGGACTGGACACACACTCCACTGTTGCAAAAAATAATGGCAGTCAATCAAAAATTTTGCAAAACTTGCTCTGGGATGTCTGGGAATGAATTTAATTGGAGCTTGCCGGCAGAAAAACCAACTAACAGTCTAAACGTGCGTGAGTGTAAATTATAAATTTGCAATGGAATCTTGCCAATATTTGCGAATCTGTCTGTCTGTCATCCGTCACTCATCTACTACTCGAATCTGTCAGTCCCAAAGGAGTTTTGACGCCCGAGAATTTGCATGGTGTTGGACTTGGCTACAAATTATGTTTGCACTTACTAGTACGTTAGTCACGAAAAAATGAATGAATGAAAATTGATGAGATATTCCTCCAAGCAGACACTATGGACAGGGTGGTTCACTACTCGACCAAAAAATAAACTGACTCACTGACAATTTTACTTGTCAATGTCAAGCAAAATCGGAAGTTAGATTGGGACCACCCTAAGCACGATATGTTGTAGGGACAGGCTACACGTGCACACACAAAGTTAGCTGTTGCGTTGATGAGAGCTAATTATAGACTAAAAAGCAAAAAGCTGATCTCCATGATGATCGTTGTTCCAGGAGAGGATGCTGCAAAATTCGCAACTGCAAAATTCGCACTGCGAATGCGGATACTGGCTCTGCCTCGACTGGAAGGTCTACATGCGGAATTGTGGTGAATTCGTGGGATGATGATAATAGAGAGGACCTGAACCAGGACGACCACAAATTGGACGCGTGTGTGATTAAAAATTACGACGACGATTGGAAGGAAGCAAGGCATTGGAAATTGAAAAGGAATGAATGAATTTTTGCGACTCTGGCGAATTAAAATTGAGGACAGATTTGATTAAGGTTTCGATTCGACTTCGAGTCAATCATTGCCTGCCTGCTGCATTGCATGTGCGATGTGGCTGCAAAAACCACAAACCTCTAGCTGACTTGAGTTGAACTCGACTAAAGTGACGACACGTGCAAATCTGGATTCTAGTCGGACGGAACTAGATAGGTGCTCCGAAAAGTGACTCAAGAAATGCGAAAGTAATGCGAAACTTGTTCAAAATTTGATCTGGCCCAAACCTACGTACTACTCAAATATCGATTGCGATTTTTGGCGAGTTTTTGAATTTTTTTTAGAGCATTGGATTGCATTGAAAATTTTGCAGATTTGTCAAAAATCCGCAGATTTGAGCAGTACGCCGCGGCCGCACTGCTTTTTAGCACTTCAAGAATTTTTAACTCACAATTAATCACTCCTGCAGTCCTTCTCGTGCTCTGCTTTTTTATAAATTCAACCTTCACTCTGCTGTCTGCTGCTGGTCTTCTCGCTTCAATTCTATTTTTTTTTTGTCTTTCCAAAAGTTACGAATGATTAGGCTGCTCGTGCTCGACTCCAGTCAAATCTGCAATTTGCACGTGCAGATTTGCACGGACAGAGTCCTCCAGTTTCCAGCAGTGCAGTGCACACACAAGTTGTCTATGTCCTCCACTCGCACTCTTCCAAAATTCAATTCAATTCAACCGGAGATGTTCTTCTGACCAGAATTCGCAATTTGCAAAGAATTCGCAAGATCACTATACTCACACCTACCTCTCAGGAAGGACTCCGACTCAAGACTTGACGATTTTTGGTCAAGACGAGACTTTAATAGGCGTTTGTGCGTGAAACCAGATCAAACTACTGCACTGCACTGCACTGTGCAAAAATTAAAATCCGTGCAGACGCAGACCTCGTCTCTGGTCTGTCTTTGGTTGATGAGTCACTGCTCGATCCTCGATCAGTCACTTTTTGCAATAGTTTTGATTTATTTGCTCTCAGCTTTCCTTTGCAAAATTGCAAAAACGACTCAACAACAGGATACACAATGGATTTAAAGCTAGATATTACTTAGATGTGAGATGAGCGATGAACCCCCCCAAAAAATTTGCAATTGGCTGGTACAATGTAAGTGCAGTTTGCAAACTCGTACATACTTGCAATTGCAACGCATGGGAGTTAAGCTCTGCAAAATTGTGCAACTTTTATGAGTTGCAATTTTGCGAATTTGAGTTTGATTGATTAGTACGTTCGTACGTACGTACATACGTAATGTTCATACAAAGGATTGGAGTCAAACGAGTTTGCCTCACAAATTGCAACCTTTGCAAAAAAAAGTTTGCATTACACGACACGTGTGTATGGCATTTTTGCACTGCACTGCACTGCACTGGTTTTGAGCTTGAGCTTGGGCTCTGGCTTTGACTTTGGATTTAGTTTGCAAAACTGCATGCATGCACGTAGTCCAATTCGACTCAACTCTGACAAACACAAAAGTCGTGGTGGAGAGTTTTGCACAAAATGTTTGCATGGATTTACGGATTAGAAAATTAGAACTAGAACTCTGTTCTGCAGATTGCAGTGTCTTACTGCGTGCACCAAAAATTTTGATTCTGTACTTGTTACTGTAACTTGTGAGCAAGTATTACGCGAAAAAATTGGCAATTCTAGCACTAATGTGCCAATAAAATTGGCAATTCCAGTAAGGTGCGAATAAATTGCTAAGTTTTGATCTTTGAAGATTATCCGATCCTTTCCTTGACGTAGCAGAAAAGTAGACTATCAATGAATCAATGATCAGCGAACGACGTACGCGTACGTGTGATGTATGACTGCGTAATTATTGCAAATTATTACAGTCGTCCTCGTCGTTTCGTTCGCGAATCTTTGTTTTTCGTGTGCAAATTTAGCCAAGTAGCCTAGCTAAATATGTATTACGTATCATCGTATTAAAATCGCGATTCTTATGAGCTGGAGCTGGAGCTCAGCTCAGTTCAATTTTGGCACGTTTTGACCACAACAAACAACAGCGACACGTGTGTCCCTGTCCATATCGTGTTCGTGTACGACATCGAATCGAAACCAAAAATACGCATACGTTTTCTGGTCACTGGCTGGGCCAGTTTTTGGTGGCGTGATGGACCTAAAGGCAGGCAGGATAAGGGTTGAGAGCATAGTTGTCCGCCTT
>JAQGCM010001865.1:0-13180 GCA_034699705.1 Hymenaphorura dentifera
TTGCAGTTGTCTACAGTTTACCAGGATAGAAAGCGTTGGTAGTGCTCTTTAAGAATTCGAGCTTAGTCGATTAGATACGATTTGCTGCTGCTATAGTATTCCTTCATCATTTCCTACAACTTTAAACAATTCGAATCTTATTAAACACCATAAAACATACTGTATTGCTAAAATTATAATAGTAATGAATCGTCAGTTCAAAAGTTGCTGCCAGGATACCAAGCGCACAATTCTCAAAGTATCAGAAGAATTTGTGGGAATAACAGTAATCACTGTATTAAAAAGCTTGATTTCAATGGATTTGCCTGCAGCAGAGCTTAGGAGGGCAGAGTGCGGAGCCACAACAACAATGAACTTTTCAAAATATGAATCCCGAATTGATAATGAGTTGGCATTGTCGATGCTACTAGCAACTAGTTTGGCATGCAGCAGTGACTAAAAATATATAGTACTTCCTAACAGTTCAGTGGTTGGGTTCAGGATGACAGAAGCATTATTAATCGCTGATCGATGTGATTAAAGTTACTTTTTTCCATCTACTTATGTACTACTCCAATTCACAACAACTCTAAACAAAGCACTAACTCATAAACTCGATCAGGGACTCCCCGCACTGCACAGCACTGCACTGCTCTCATATGAGGTGATAGTTTTTGTAGCTAGCAAACCAAAAGTAACATGAGAAGAAGAGTCTCGACAATTTTATTGAGATATGATCACCACGAATGAGTTTCTCATCAGTAAGCATTAAGTCTGAAGAAGAAAAAAAAGGGAAGAACAATGGGCTAGCTTATTACCACAGAATAAATGACCAATTGAATTTAGCTCCTTTCCTACACTCAGCCAAAGAGATAACTAACCAGTAGCTTAATTAGATTTTGTTTGCTCTGCCTTGTACAGCATTAAACAACACAACAGATTGGCCAGAGTGATTACTTGCAGTTAGTCTGCCCTGCTGCTCTTCGTTTTGTACTTGTCTTAAACGATTGCAAATTTCTAACAAAGTTCAATTTGAAATAAATTGATTGTGAGAATAATAGTTTTTATCACGCCTTAAACTTCCGTTGCAGATAGATCCGCATCTGATTGCAAATGAATATTGGCGAAGTACAAACTAGGAAAGTGTAAATTCTTCAGAATCTAGCAACGTCTAGCTAGCCAATCCATTCACAGGATCAAGTTTGTTTTTCTTGGACAACCTTGATTTCACAGGAAATATGAAACTGAAACCCAAAAAATGCGATTCCTCGTCGTGGCCATGAATGTCGAATGAGCGTTTTCAAGATCATGAAAAGAACTAGAGCGAAATTTCCACATTCTTCTTCTAAATTTATTTGGAAGGTCGAGGAAGGGTACTTAATGCTGACTATTTTGACAAATCCCTAGCTCGTCATCTTCAACAGCAAAATTGTAGTACGTAACTATAATTTGGACTGTCCCTTCCCTAATTATCAGCCATGTAGATCCGAATAAGCCTTTCCAGAACAAAATACAACCTAAATCTTGTGTTAAGTAAATAGCTCACTCTCACTTTTATCAACTGGCTGACAACTAAGCCTACATTTTTAAAAGCTGCGTGCATGCAAGTGAAAACGAAGCAAAAAGTAATGGGCTTTTATCCAAAAAATTGAATTGACGACAACTGTCTCCTCCATTCATCATTTTTCATAAGTGATCATTGAATCAATTGCTCAACTTCCGTACAGCTAGTCAGCCTGTCTGCTTCGCAGTTCTAACATGCGATTTATCATAAAAATTAAAGTAGCACTGCACTGTTCAGTGAATGCATTCCCAAAGAAAATCTCGTTGACTCCGCGTGCCAATCCCATTCTCCCCAGAGACGTTCCAAGTTTTGTAAATTTTTTTGGAAACTCATAACATGTTGCTTCAGACAAAAATTATATTCAAATTAACCACACCAGGCAGGCAGGCAGGGGCCAACAACCGAACTAGAATTTGTCTCTAGAAGCATTCCTGTCCTGTCCTGACTGTCAATATGATTTTCTTGTGTCATGTTAGTCCATCAGCTGAGCATGTTGAGCTGAGGCTGAGGCTGACGCTTGACGCTGAGGCGAGGTGAGGCATTGACATTCGTCGTAAATGGCAAATGGGTCGTTAAAAAATGTTTTAAGTGCAGGCAACGAACGCTCTTCTAAATGGCTTTCTTTGATTTGGAATGCAGTTCGAAGCGGGTGCGGGTGCGAGAGTGGAACCGATAATTCGGCACGTTCCAAATTCCAGTGCAGCAAGCAACTTAACGTAAGCATTCCACACATGTGCAAAAAACTGTTAAGTGGTTTGTGTGTGTACTTAGCTTAGGAGTAAAATTTTTTTTATTACTATTGGTTCGGAGGAAGGAAGGCGATAACAAATAGCTAGGAAAAAAAGAGCCGGGTTCGGAAGTTATGATGAGTCTGTTGACACACTCCCTTAAATTCTAAATTGCACCGAAGAAAGTTAAAGTGGAAGTGGAAGTAAAGTGCACCTGCTTCGCTTTTCTTCATCCTTGCCTCATGCACCATTACAACAGTTTAGGTTGGCCAATTGCCAAACCCACCTATCATCCTTTAGCAACAGCAGCACAAAAAAATTACGGGCACTAATTTATTTAGGCTAAATTTCGAACGTGGAATTTGATACGTGCTAGGTCAGGTAGTTAAAAATGTCACAGATTTTCCGGTGCTCACGATCGCGACTCCAACAAGTTTTGCAAGTATGCTATTGGGCCGGCCGGCTGTGGTTTGCGCCAACAATTGGCATTTGGAATACTTCTACTTCAGCCAGACTCCAGCACGAACCAATAATTCAAAATGATGACAACTTTTATCAAATATTTGGACATCTGCATGAGTAAATAGGCATAACTTGTAATCCTTCTGCCTCTGAATTGAAACTCATGAGTGTGTTCCGGACAAAATCTGTCTTTCAAGTTTCAACCGAGGCCAAAAGTGCAATTTGCATTCATTTCTTTACCGACAAAACATGTACATCCGGAAATTTCTTTGGGCATTCCGTCGAGTGTGGCTGTGCTATATTTGTTCAGAAGATCGGCCGCTCGCTCTCAATCAAATGTCACGCACGGTGCGATGCAAACCAAAATGCCGAAAGTAGAAAAATATGCAGAAACAAGTCAAATCTCACGAAACGAATCGAATCGCAGATGTTTCTATTCATTAGTTCAAAGAAATAAACAGTTAAATAAATGAAAATGAATAAACACTGCTGAGTTTAAGGTCGTCTCAAAGTCATGATTCTTTCTTGCCCTGCCCTTGCACTGCACTCTCAATTTATTTCCGTCATTCTAACGAAAGTCCAATCCAATCATGGCCAGGTTTGGTTTAGCTAAACCTTGAAAGAAAACAGAGCTTCCACTTTTCTTCAGTGTGAAATTTAATTACGTGTACATCCGGTCGGTCCGACGTTGTAAATTTAATTTGAATGAAATCTTCGAAGATTTCAATGTATCGTAATAACGTAATTCGTGTAATGTATCACCATTATATTTGAAAGTACATAATTTTACAAGCGATCTGTCCTTGGAGTGACTTCATTGTCGCTTCAATCACATATTTTCAGTCCAATTACGCATTCAAATTTAGCAGGTAATAAATGAACTCAACAATTTGAAAGGCTTCATTTGCGAGCTGCAACAATAATAAAAAAATTCCAGGAGAAATTGTGCGCATATTGCAGATCATGTAAACCGAAGGACGCTCGAGGAGTAAATACAGCATCGCCAACTTCGTTTATTTAAGTTTCTGGCCTAATTGCTTTCTTTGGAAAGGTGAGCGCGGAGATGAACTTTGAACAGGCACGAGCTAAAAAGAGAGCGTGTTACACATAATTTACAATTTTCATGAAGCTCCACCAATCTATCTCTATTTTAGAAATGCGCAGCTAAAATTGCAACACTAAACCATTTAAAAATTTGAAAGCACTGTGCCTGCATGGTTTCAAGTACTACATGTGCAATTTCTGACATCCGTGTATGCACCGATGTGTTTGCATATTGCACACGAGTTTTAGAAACTTACAACTTACAAAATATGCATGCTTGCGGAAGTTTCTACTGAAAAGATTCGAATGACCAAAAGTGCCATGTTTTAATTCACAAATGAACCGCAGTCCTATTTAAAAAATTAAACATTCCTAACCAAATAATTAGAAGGCTCAGCTTTATTTCCGGAAATTACTTCCGGAAATCCTCATAAATGTCAGCAAGATAAGTTCCTTTCGGGCAAAACAAATAGCTACCGAAGAATCCCATAAGGTGAGGTTTGTCCCACCAGACAGACTAGACAGAACAAGGTGTATTTCTTCTAAAAATTCTTCCCCTCTGCACTGGCTATACATTTTTCAATTCCTCAAATATGTTTACAAGGAACTGTCCGTCCGATCCTCTCGTCCTTGTCGAAACCTAAAAATTTACACTTTCAATCAGTCAAGCCCTAGAAATAAGAGCAATAGCCTCTAACATAAATTAGCATGTTTTTCAACCCACCTACAAATTTCATGGTACTGATGAAGATGATGCCTCTTTTTTTTCGCAACATTTTCACCCAGAACTCAAACTACAAAATACCAAACGAGCCGAATTCCTGTTTCTAATTAAAAGGTTCCAGCCCTGAAAAAATATTTTAATGGGAGATTGGACCTTGTTGAAAACAATAGGAGCAGACAGCAGACCCCGCTTTTGTCGCAAAACTTTGCTTAGCGTTTCTAATTTGTAGAACGAGATGAAAGGTTGTGTTGTGATAATTAAAGCAAATTTTCTGCTTTAACTCTTGCGAAAAATCTGGTGGCAGTGGGAAGACAAATGCAGAGGTGCGGTGGGGAACAAAAAATGTTTTTGTTATCATAGCTGAGATCAGTGTTGAAGGAAACTACTTCCTCAGTGTCATTAGTATCATCATGTCACAAAGTCACAATCGGAAGACCTCGACAGTTTTCCCGGGAGTTTTTCGGATTTTTCTATTCGCACTTCAGTGTGAAACCTTGCCTGCCTTCTTTCTTTTCTGCATTTTGCTTCCTCCTTTTTCTGACTTCATTTGCATTCTTCCGACACAAAATTCCGCTAGCAGGTTTTCACCCTTGAGTGCACTTTAAAAGAGTCAACGAGGCAGGAGGCGGATTAGTACAGAGTACAAGTAATTCCACTCCAACTAGCAACAGCAAGCAGCGGGTGCAATAATTTATCTGTTTTCATTGTCACCTCCGACAAAAGATTTTTGTTCTTAGCCAAGGAATTCTTTAGTAGCGCCTTCCAGCCGTGTGCCTTGACCTTGGACACTCCACCACTGCTGACTGCTTCCTGTTCTCTCTTTCAAAATTCGCAAAGGCCCACCTCTTCCAAGTTATCTCCTCGTCCCGTCCCGTCCAACTCTCCAGAACTTTAATTGCCAAACATATCTTTAAACTTCAATTTAAATTACTCACGCTCATAGTTCGCCTATTTATAATGAAAACCACTTTTTCACATGACATAATCACAACTCGTGGCATGTGCGGGATTTGATATTTAGCCAATTTTTTTTTTGCCTGGCCTGGCCCGAACCACAATCATACTATAGAAGCTCCGACGACTTATCCGCAGTTATCCGTGTCAGCCAAGCACCAGTTACTTTAAGAATTGTTCTGCCGAAGCACTTATTGTTAGTTACGATTAGGATTTCAAACATTTATAATAGAGCAATTTCGATAAATTATCTCGAGTCGGTCGGACGGACGTAGTGAGGAAGCTGGCTGGAGGCGGTTGCCGGCTGCTGCTGCGCCTGTAGGAGTTTGTTCACATTTTGTTCCATTTCCACAATATTTATGAATGTTTGTTTTATTTCTTCATTAAATAAGTTCAAAACGACTCAGATAGGCGTCCGACCGCGAAATCCCCTTACTGGTAATCAGGAAGCTCGTCGTTCAATTCAAACTTGTCCTAGTCGTACGTACGTAACATTTATGTCAAATCTAATTACGTAAATGCAAGTATGTTGTTTAAAGTTTGGTTGAATGAAAAATGTGCTCATCGCAGAATCCACATCTTTACTCGAAAACCTCAAATGATCATTTTTCTTCTTAGCCCATCGCCATCGCAGGAACAAATCTAGAATTCCGTTTTCCCTAAATAGCCTTCATAACACTTTCACTTGTTGCTCCAGTGCAATGCAGTCGCAGTCATCAGACAGACTTTGCCACACTTTCGGGAGATCTCTCTTTTTTGCGCAAAAACGCAAACGTGTGACACACAATTGAGGGCTGGTTGACTAGCGACTGACTAGACTCATTTTTCACACGTCCTACACAATACAAAATGTAGGCAACGGAACGCATCACCAAGTAAACAAGTGTGCGTTCGGTTCGGTTCGGTGGGACACTTTCGATACTGTCGAAACGATTTTACCCAACCGTACCCTTACCCACACCATGCAAACCAGGAAGAAATTCCTGACGAACGAGTGTGCTCTCGTCCCAATCCATTGAAAATTCCACCAAATTAGCGAATATTTTAGAAAAAAGACAGCAAGATGAGCACAAATGACATAACAAACAATTTGCTTGGGCTGATTTGTCTTCTCAACAAGCCGGTTGGACTACATTTCCATTGACATGTTGTCATTTATAAATTCTATTCTAACGTGCGATGCACATTACATTGCATTGGCAAACACAAAACTCAGAATTTCTAGTCGTTCATCCATAAAGCATTTTTTGACAACAGATTTGTTCAGGCCACAGTTTACGGTGACGTATTCGGAACAAGTGTTCGTTCTTCCTTGTTTTGACTTTCAGCTTTGACCTGGCTGGGGGCAACAGCAACAGGGAAAAAAAAGAAAAACATCCCAAGAATTTTTCTACGTCTTAGACAAACTTGAAATGGAAAGAAAAAATACTAGATTTGAATGCCCGGATTTTTTTTTGCAGATTTCTGGCCCGATAGTTTAGCGAGCTGGAACGCAAACAAAATAAAATTAAGGTAAATGACCGGCGGCGGCAGTTTGATATTTAGTTTCCAGTTTTGGCCCCCACCGCACGATTAATGAACGTCACCATAAATTATTCACATAATAGCTTTACAAACATTGTGTTTTTTCTAAAAACTTCTTTGGCATGATCTTGGCTGGCTCCATGTTCTTGTTGCATTGTCCTCCTGGACCCGACGGACGGATTTTGATCGAGATCTTAAACTAACACTTACATTTACATGTACAAGATTTGGATTTGAGCCCATACATGCCGATGCCTTGTGGAGACAAAAATCCCTGTATTTTTTGCAAAGTGTTTGTTACTCGCTGTACTAAATGTCAACATTAAATTTATCTTTCTGGCCTACTAGTAGGTGAATACCAAAAGGATTAAGTCTGTCCAAGAGATTTAATCACCAAACAGTGAAACAGTAGCAGTAGTAGTTTTAGTTGGTATGCGGGAGTCACGGCAGGCAGGCACGGACACGGAATCCTAGACAAAATGTGGAAATATTCTTCTGCTATCCTACGCATTTGGAACTTCACAAGTTTCTCCAGGCATTTTTCAACTAGATAGTGAGAGACGCCACGCGCTTGGATAGCTCATCATCATCACAGCCGACAATTCCGACAACCAAAACCACCCTGATGGTTTGGTTTATTTATACTCAGTCAATAATACAGTTTGGAATGGAATAAAGATTTGATCCGGGACTAGATAAAATGCCCGTGAAAATTTGAGTTGACTCTCGTCTCCTCTCAAAAGAAATATGGAGAAAACCTGCAGAATAATCTGCGAACTTGGCAGTTGTATTTCAAAACAGTAAATAGTAATAAAGTCCGGGTTTCTGGACAGGACATTCGTCCAAATTTATCAGACTATAACAAGATCGTCATTTAGGAACGAGTTGTAAATAAACGTGTTTTTGTGGCGGCTGTCGCAGGCATCACAAAAATCTCGTGGATATTTTTAAGCCGTCAAAGAATCGAGTCCTTTAATTCGCTAAAGGACAAAGTCCAGTATTTCATTCCTACCTTGCTCTGGAGAACCCATCAAAATCAGCACATTGCCTGCTCAATTATAGATCTGACTAATTCATTTTCAATTTAGATTTCTTCAAAAGAAGATTCTGCTAAAATTAAAAGTTCTCACTGAACATAAAGATTGAAAATAAAATTGCTGGATGCATGAAAGCATCGCATTGCATTGCATGACACTCACCGAATGTTGAATGTTTTTTTGGGGTCGGTCGGCAATTGGCAAGCAAATTGCAAAGTGTGAAAGCAAAGAAAAAGGCACCCAGACGACTTCTCGACTACATTACATACATTATCTTGAGCAAAAATTTATATATAAAAATGTTTTGCTTACATTTAAATTTGTTCAAAACACAATACCAAAGGAATGAACGTTGTCTGCGAGCCGGGCATTGCATTCTGCTGCCTCTGCCTGCGCTCCGATTCCGAATTATGTGCTTGCCCTGGCGTCAGCTGAAACATTAGGTTTTGGCTTTGGGCGAGGACGACACGACGGAGAAGCAGAAGCCAAAACCTAACGGAGCACGAGAAAAAAATTCGCAATCCAAGCAAAAGTTGGTTTGGTTGGGGTATCATCCGGGTATCTTCTAGAATCTAGAAAGCAGCCAACATAGAATAGATGATAGGGTAACAAGGGATTCAGGGAAAAGCATTTTTGCACAGCATTCAGCAGTGCTTTTGCTCTTGCTGCTTCACCCTTTACTGTAGACGAACACATTAAATACCTTTCCACGCTAAATAAAACTTTTTGCAAAAGTGTCCGATCACGTCTGGAGAACTTTTTGCAAAAAGTATAAAAGCCCAAGTCCCACTGACAAATTCTCAGTTAAGATCGGGACGGTGTTGAGTTAACTTTTTTGAAAACAAAACAAAACCCAGCAAACTCAAAGTAAAATAAATCGTTCTTAGAACCCTTTGGACAATTTTGTCTTTGCGTAAGGCCTGTTGCCTTGTGTCGGTATTTTACGTCGTGATCTACTTAGGCTCTAAAAGCTAGTCAGAGTCAGAAGTCAGAGCTTAAAATCTAGAACACGCTAACATTGCAAAACAATAGTAAACAAAAGACGACTAGCCGGTAAGTATTCATTACAAAGTATTTTAAAACTTTTGAGCCTCTCCTGCACTGCATGCATTGAGTTGGCACTTTTCTCCATCCATTCCATTTGTTTTCAAGATCATTCACACAAATCACATTCACATCGACTTCACTATTTTTCTAACTTTCAGTTCAGCCTAGCTTGAATTCACAGGAGGAAGAGGAAGTCAACATGTCTACTGAATCGGTAAGCTAACTTTTCAATTTTTAATACGTTGTTGGTTATTTATAAATTAAAAATTGTCGGAAATTTTAAGTGCGAAGCATATTATAGTTGAACAGTGCACAATTATCATTGATAAACACATATTATGATAAAATTTTGAAATAGTTTTTTCTTGAGATTTGTTGTGCGGTACTTAAAGCATAAAAATGATTATTGTTTCTCTAAAATAGCTTAATGATGATGAAGAACCTAAGGTGACTCTTTTCCCCACGAGACTCCGGGAATTCGAAGAGAAAAACAATTTAATATTTCATCACTACCTTGGAGCAAAACGAGGGAGCAGAAGAGCCAGCGACACTTCTTATTTTGGAGATCAATACACTCGTCGAATGTCTGCTGCTGAAATGGTTAGAAATTTTGCAAAAATTATGATTTGTGATTTCTTGAAAAATTGATTCAACAGTTTTCTTTTTTTGCAAATCTTGCTAATTTACTTTTGCTTTGAACCCACTTAGGTTCCACCAGAGTTTATTCTCGAAGATAAATTTGACAGTAAGTAGTTTTGAACAATTGTAGCTTGTATCTAATTAATAGTAGAATAATTAGTGGTGTCATTAACTAATCATACGGTTCATTTAATTAACTCATTCTCAGTCATGCGAAACATATTTCGAAGAACATCAGCCCTTGATAACCAGCTGAAGCTTGAAGTACTTGAGACAAAATTATTGCCACTCATTTTTCAAAGAATGGGTCAAGACTACGATGAGGAAGAATTGCAAAGATGGATCAAGTCAAACGACCCACATGGTTAGTAACATTGCCACACTTTTCTATTTCTTGCTTGCATGCATCCTTGCAATACTTGCACACATTTGCATTGCATTTTACCAACGATTCCTTGCTATTTTTGCAAACTTAGACAAGACAAATGGTCCACACACCCCCACAATAAAACCATCAACTCCTCTCAATTCGCAACGCAAACTTTCTTATTACCCGTATTCCCTTTCTACCCAAACGATCTTGTCGCTCGGATGCTTTCATTTCATCCATGTGCTTTTTTTGCATTGCACTGCATTGCTTCCTTAGTTTAGATTTGAACTTCACTCTAGTTTTTCACTGCACCACAGGCAAAAAATAAAACCCGGGTTTTCTGCCTTGCATTGTGCATGTCAAACAACTCCTGTCTAGATCTCCCGCAGCTCAGCCCTCAGCCTTCCGCCTTCCGTGAAAGATAATCTGATGCTGCAAATGAAAAAAAACTTGAAATCTCATCTGGATTTTATTATTTCAGGTCTCGGCGTGGTTGACTTCAACGGGTACCAAAGAATCTGCGTTCATTTCCTCAAGGACAAGCGTGCAATTGAGAAGGCAAAAACATATGAATTTTCTTTCAAGAACTTGATCCGTAAAGATTCTTCGGAGCATTCATCAAACTCAGATCTGTCTAATTCAGAGTAAATCAAACCCAACAACTTCTCAAAAGCATTATTATCCAGTAAAATTTTACACCAAATGCTTTACATGTTTCGTGTCTGAGCCTGAGCTTCTTTTGAATTTTGTTTCTTATATGTTTAGTTAGAAGCGTGAAGTGTATGAATGGAAAAAAAGTGTTCGAATGAAATTATATTTCATTTCAGGAAACTTTAGTGTGTTGATTTTGTTTTTTTATGTAGCCCGATCAGACCTAGTCAGTCACAGTCATGACCTAGCAAAAACCCACAGATTCTCTATCTCCAGATTTAAATCTGAGAGTAATTGTCAGTCGTAACAATGAAATGAAACGGAAATGAATGCAATCTGTTGAAAACTAAAGTCTACAAGGTTAACGCACACATAAAATGCCTTCTTTACCTTGTGAATTGTTGTAAAAAGTTGACCCAAATAATAATGTGAATGGGACAATGTGTGAATGAGCAAATAAAAATAAAAATGATGATTTCGGGTAAATCTGCAATCTGCACTCTTGCAGTGCATTGGTGCAGTCTGTATATATAAAGCTACTAAATAATTTTAGTGCCCCTGCTGCCCTCAGAGCTGCTACTAAAAATTCAAGTGTTTTGACAGCTGTACAGATTTTTCTTTTGAATCAGATTTTGAGGTTTAGTGATGCGTAAAGTTAGCCAACTGAATTGAGGGCGAGTGAGTAAAATTAGAATTCATGTGTAATTTTGCTGTCGTTGTTATAAGTAGTTCTAATTGAAAAATTCTTGTCTGGAAAAGATACAATAAAGCTTGCAAATCTTCTGTTTCGTCTCGCCTTGGAAAATTAGATAAAATTCTGTGCAATCTTCATTTCATTTGTTTGTAATAAATTTTAGGGGTGTACTACACTAATTTATGTGGCTTTTTTCCTCGCCCTGCACTGTTTTGTTTTGAGGTCACACCACCCATCTGCGAGAAATAAAATTGCAGTCGTTACATAATAAAAACTTGAAAACGAGAGTTTCTGTCTATAAATGTGAAATCATTGCTTGCTGCTCGCTGCTCGCCTCTTCTACTCGAATCGTAAAAATCTGATAGGAGTGCGAATTTTGCGTTTTCCTTCTCTCTATCTGCTCACCCATTACTGGATTGAGTGGCCTTAGAATTCCAAAAATAAATTCAAGACAACAACTTAATTAATTAAAGCCGCCTCGCTATTAAAAACATCAATGTCTTGTGCGCCAAGCTGTTAGAAGGGTTCCGTAAACAAAGCGTTTATTGGACCCACATTGAGTTGGGAATTCGCAATTCGCTCGCACTCACAGTCACAACTACCAGAATTCACAAATAGAAAACTGCCTCAAACTCTCAGTCAGCTACAGCTAGCTAGCTTTTACAAACCGACGGTTGAATTTGCAAAATATTTCAATTTTGCATTGCAGATTGCACTGGAATTTTTGGCAAACGTTTAAAGTTCACTGACTGAACGAGGTCTGCTTGCATTCAATTGTTGAGCAGAAAGGCTCTCATTCCAGAAAACTCTTCGACCGTGTCAACCCATGAAAACGTGAGGTTTTAAATGTCATGTACCAGAAGTGCTAAGCATCACTTTAGGCAAAGATCATCACTTGCGTTTGCCAATGCTAGGCTGAAAAAAAAGTTGCATTTTCAATTCCATTGTACAAATGAGCACAGAGGACAGACCCACTTGTGATTATTTATATCACTACTCGTTTGAATTTGCGAATTACGATTAAGATTACGAGTGCACTCACTCAGGATTCGCACTTTGATTTATAACTTTGGCCCTTGGAATTTAATCTTATAGAGTTTTGTGGCAGGGGGATCAACCTCACACAAATTAGCTAACCAATAAATTAAAGATAGTAACTGATTAATTGCTGAACAACATAGTTTTCTGACTCCAATGAACCATTTGTTTTCCCCAGAAACAATGTGTCTGACCTCAAATAATCAAATTGGGGCCACGCTTAGAATTAGCTAGGTATCCAAATTGGTTTTGATAAATTCAAGCAAAAAAATAGCAAGAATTTGGATACGGGGGAAGTGATGTACGAGTATTCCTCAGGGTGTACGTGTCTTGCCCGTGAGATTTGGAACGATTTGTTTGTGAATTGCATTTTAAATTAATCTTGTGCCCGTGTTCGTGTCTGACGATAAGATAAAAGATGAACATTACGAGAGATAGCATTGAGATTAAGAAAATAAACCGACACTTTAGCCCTGAATTGACATAAATTTTGTTAAATTTGTCTCAGTTTGAGTCTGTTAGATCAGAATATTTTGAGTACTATTTACTGCAAAAAAAATGTATTTTTTTCTTGGACATATTAATTTGTGATGCATTAGGCTCTCAACAAAATTACAGATTTTAAGTTTGATTTGGCTATTAACAGAATTGTCGTTTCTTCAAACTTACTTTTAAAAAAAATCACAATGAATGAAAACATCCAATTGAAGGTAGATCTATTGCAC
>JAQGCM010001866.1:0-13172 GCA_034699705.1 Hymenaphorura dentifera
TATAATTCTGCAGCTTCAATATAAATCTTGCAGTTGCAGTACAAATTGTACACCGAAAGGTTTTTGGTATTGCGGTGGTGTCGTTCTTGGAAGGGATTATGGGATATTTCTGGTTTACTCACGTGTTTTTTCGCTTCGCACATTGAATAATTCCAGTGAAATCAAATTTTACATTGATGATATTCACACGTAGTCGTAGTCCGAGCTCATCTCACGTTAAATACAGACGCCAAAACTTAACAAATGCATACATTAAACCATCACTGAGATCTCTGGAAGGAAAGGCGTAGATTATAATTAATAAAACTCGGTTTTGTTAGTATCGTATCGGTGGCCTTCGCGTTATGGTCAAATTAAATTATTAAATATACACCGCCTGCAATTAGACATTTATATCCACTCACAATGAAATATAAATCCAGCACGCCTCACTCCAAGCATTTCATTCTTATCAGAACGAGGAATTCGGAACCAATACGAGACATCATTCATTAATTACATGGTCTGTTAAAATTGCCGTGTTGTGTAGAATGAGCACTTTATTCGAAACTAAACCAAGCCAAGCACGCGAGCAAAACCTCTTGAGAGTCATGAGTTTAAAATTGATGGAAGTTTTAATTAATTTTAGGAGTCCGAGTGCCGAGCTGTCCGACTTCACTCTTCATAATATGCCATGACACGCACGCAACACAACACAACCACACAAGAAAAAAAATGATACATATTTTCTCCTAACATTTCAGCCAATCGCAATCTCTCGCGCTGCACACCTTTGACTCGGAGTAAAATCGAAAGTGATTTGCCCCTGCTGTGCCTTTCCATTGTGTAATTGCGTTGCTCAGCACAGCCAGCAGTCCCAGCAGCACTTTGCTGCACTGCAAAGAAATACATATCGGATTCTTCAGGTTCGGAGTTTTCAGAGGTCGAACGAACTTTGAGGCAGGAAAAGTCCCGGCATTCATCAACTTGTACATAAAAAATTGGCTAGGAGCTACGTTACGATTGCTACGATACGAACACGATTCTATTATTTCTGTTTCACTCATTATTTTTATTTTGTTCAGGATTTTTTTGTCTCTTGAGCGTAGAGAGTAGTCATTCGTTCGAAGTGCACTACAGAGATTTCTTGAGTTGTGAATTGCGAATACGATTTGCGATTTGGGATTGCGAACAAGTAGTAAGATCTACCCACGCTTACAAAGTCTTTGCAGTTACGCTAGGATGCATATTCTTCATCTATACTTTCTTACTAGTAGTAAAACTCTTGGAATTATTGAATCCGCACTTATAAGAGACATTGGCAACTTTGCCAGCAATGAAAAAATCTTACAAGAAGTCATGTACCTGGCTACGGGTTCACTAGGTTCTTTAGGGTTCGCTCGCGTCCGAGAGACCTTTAATGCGAATAATAATGTCATGGGGCAGAGATTGATTATTTTATTGCATGACCGGATGAAAAACTACATGCTTCACTTGACATTTTTATTTATAATAAGCCAAAGGGTTGGGTTTTGGGATCATGACTATGACCAGTACGTAGAATGAGAGACCACAGAGCACGAAGTTTTTTATAAGGACTTAGCAATACTTGCAAATAAAAACAAACAATACAGGCAAGTCTTCTGATCATAGCAAACTCTAGACCTACGCTATAGTTATCGTGAACATGAATATTCCGTACAATTTTCAATTGTTTTAACAAACAACCTGTTATTTGCAATAATTTTCTACCCAACTTTCGGGCAAAAGTTATTTTGCCGGCGAGCAGAAATAATGTTGAAGTTGCCAAGAATGCCACGGCAAGAAAGAATCCACTGCTAGCGTGCGTAGCAATTTTTCTAAATGAAAATTGTTGTGTGCAGAAGCGAACGGAATGGGATGCTAAATGCTAATGCGAAAATTGAAAATGTGATGATAAAAATTCTATCAAGCACAAAGTTTCTGAATTTATTGATACTTGGGTCTGGGTATTGGGTTTGTTGTGTTTGTCTTCTGTTCTGTCTAGTTTACTTTGGATCCTTATGTAAATAGTACTGTTAATATCTCGACTAGTTTCTCATTCATTCCTATCATTTCATACTTCATACATCAATCCAATTCCAACATTTCTAATCCAACTACTGCACTGCTATGTATCTTCTCAGTTCGGCGCGTCTGCCCTACCTCACTGTAGCTTGCAGTAACAGTTATACAAAGTGAGAAGAGTTGTGCTAAAAGAGTGAATCTCAATGAATGAATTGGTAATTTTTATTACCCTTTGGATGTGGGTTTGTGAATGCGACAATAAAATGGATTCTATCAGGGAATGATTGGTTATGGTTGCACATCCTGAAAATTCTGCGTTTATCCCAACATTCTAAAACTTACTACAGACGAGACGACTGTAGTAATCGTTGATTGACGGAGGAAAACATGCTGTTTGACTGACGTGAACATAGCAGAAACTTGAAGTAAACTGCGTTTTATTAATGAGCAATTATTCAGTCAAAATTAAGAAAGTTGTCAGACCAAAATTAAACTTATTTCTAGGACTGATCAATATCTAGAAACTTTCTAGCAACTCTGCTCTACAAGTAGAAAGTTTGTGTCCTTGGAAATAATGTGCGTATGTGTGCACACTGCTACGGAGAAAGTTATAATTATGTCGTTGATGTAAACTTATGACAATTCCCCGAGTGCAGGTTGCCCGAATCCGGGTAACCTCTTGCTGGTAGACCGTGGGAATGAAAAGCTAGAGTTGAGTCTGAGTTGATAGCTGGCAATTCATTCCGCATTTGGGTTGACACGTGCAACGATTCGCATTTCAGTATAGTAATTTGGCAGAGGAGTTATTCTAGAACTCTCATTATGCAATTGCAGACTCGGCTGAAACTAAACCCGAAAACCCGACTATAAAGGTGGCAGTTTAATATAGTAAATTACAACAATCAATAGGAATTGCTCTCTGCATTCAACCGCAGAGGAGGAGATAAAGTAGTTGCATAGTTGCTCTCTTAGGATGACAATGGGGTGCTTATAATTAGAGATTATCTGTGAACTGTTGACACCATTCCGCCTCTGATAACATCGAGGTATTCCAGATATCACTGCAGTACTATGACGCATACGCTGCGGCATAATATGTTAATCACTCAACACTTCCACTTCTAGTATTTGGACTATTTGTACCTTATGCAATCCTAATACATCGGCCAGTGTAATAAAACACACAACTAGGACTGGATAAGAGTTAAGAGCAGTACCACGAAAGCTAGCACTTCTCATAAAATTCTCATTCGCATTTTCATTTGCGTTATATTAAACCCTTTCAGCCCACGACCAAACTAGCCTGCCCAAGCCGGTCAAAGTTTTCGTAATCATAATTTCCCCCAGCCTCGAGTTCTCTATTCTCCATTCTACTTGCTTTGAGATTTTTAGCTTTGAGTTTCTGCTACAAAATGGCACAACTTTAACCTTGACTTTAGTTTAGCTATGATATAATATCCCCCCTGCATGTGTTAGTATTATTAGTAAGAGGCATGAGGTATTCAAACTTTTGCATTTTTTTGCAAATTAATGCTAATGCTGTTCACATCATTTTGTGAATTGTGAAATCACGGAATAAATTCTGCTTAAAGTCAGGAAAAGATAAAATTATTATTTCATTGCGGCAGCAAATGGATTGCGTGGGTTGTAGTGAATATGTGAATTGAAGCGCAAAGTTTTTTTTACTGCATTGGGATTTCAATTTTATGATCGGAAAATGAATGCTCGAGAGAATTGCATGACTTTCTTTTTTGTATCTTTCGGAAACATAAATAGCTTACTCATTTCCGCCGCTGCTGCTAAAGAATAAATTACTACAATTTGCTGTTTCCAAAAGGCTTGAGATGTATCACGAGCTTCGAAATCCATTTTCCAGTTGAACTTGTTTTTAGCAACGAAAAACACAAAACTACATATTTGATGCGGTAAAAGTGGTAGTAGTCGAAGTGGACGTAGAAGTAAGAATCGCTTTTCGAATTCAGGGTGAACTGACTGACTGAGGGAAACTGTTTTATTGATTGACAACATGACATATGCATTAGAAAAATACAACGTTGTCTGCTGCTGATGATGATATAAAGACATCAAGGATTCCTTCGTTCCTGCCATTCCATTCCATCCATTCCAGGCTCCTAAAACTGCTAGCAACGATTTACCTCGTTTTACCTGTCTGTCTGCGTCATAACTAAAACTGCTCAGTATAAACGTATAGCCCGATTTGCCGATACCCACGCGTCTTTCGACAATTTGACAATGTCAGAAATATTTACCCTGTTTTGCGAACTTAATTCATTCCTCTTCAATTGTCACGTTCGAAATGTGATTCATAAAGAATATTTTATTCCCAATATGACAGTGATCAACATTTTCTAAATGTTCAA
Organism: Hymenaphorura dentifera; assembly: GCA_034699705.1. Lineage (NCBI taxonomy): Eukaryota > Metazoa > Arthropoda > Collembola > Poduromorpha > Onychiuridae > Hymenaphorura > Hymenaphorura dentifera. Next base: position 4,407 of record JAQGCM010001866.1, read on the forward strand.
TTCAATTTCAAAAGCTGTTGCTGCATGCAATCGCCCACGAAATAACAAACGTCCCTACAGATGCCACGCTAAGCCATTAGATGTGCATGTGAGCTTTTCTCTAAACCAAAATTTAATTTCAGGGGTCATCAACTATGCAGGGAAGGTTGAAATATTTAACACCTGTACTTAGCCTACATAGTTTCCCGTTGATGCGAATTATGAATGACAAAACAAACTAATCGTAAAAGTATGTTTTGACGTGGTTCTTTAGTATTCCGTCCGGACAGAACAGAGGCACTCTAGCAATTTCTGGATTTCAGAGAACATTGCAGAGCAGACTGCTGAGCTGACGAGCTAGTTGACTGACAATAACAATAATTTATTAATCCAAAATTGTTGGAGCAATGAATGATCTTCTGTCGCTGTCCTTGTCTCTGGGTGTCTGTCTTGTCTCAGCGGTAGAACATAATATTCTCGTGTTTCTCTCACCACCTGTTGCTTTGATGGATCCCTAAAACCAAACTGCGTAACATGGGGGAATAAAAGTGTTACATTTCACTTCCTTCCTCTCAGCTCTTTTATTACATCAACTCTACCAGGCACAGTATTTTTTCCCACGGATAAAAGTTTGTAATGAGAAAGATGATTTCAACTAAAAGTTTAAGAGAATCGTGGGATAATTCCCGTCAATGTAAAAAAATACAATTTAATGTTTGACCAGATGCTCAGAGTTTACTCGGACCATTTTTTTGGCAAAGAGTGCAGGAGAAAGTGAGCCGATCTCCGAGTTTCTCCCATTCAAAATCATTCCTCTTCATCTCCTTAAACCATTCAAATGAAATAGAACACACTAGACTAAACTTGAAAGTGCTGAAGATAATCATATACAATAGCAATGTGTACTTCTAGGCCAGGAAGTCAGTCTCACGAATGAGGATGAATGCTGGAAAAGCTGTCAAGCAAATGGGGTAAGAAATTAGATAAGAGCAAAGCTGGCTTTGGTCATGGTCGCGTACAGAGCGAAAACAGGTCTTGCGGGACTCATAAAAAAGATGAAGATTCCTTTCGCCTTCTGTTCTAAAAAGTCTAGCTGCTCAACTAAAGCTCAATGTTCGGTATAGAATTAAATTATTGAGAAGCTGTGGAAATGGGCGGGTTAGGCTTAGTAAAACATGCAGGGAAAGCGATCAGGGAAAAGTCAGTCAAATTGCAAAATAGAGTAGCTTCCTGCTTATGGTTCTAAATTCTAGTTTCTACCATCAACTCGTCTACTCCTCGTGTACGGAACAAATTATCACTTCCGTTTTTTACCTTGCCAGCCAATTTTCCAGCAGAGTAAGAGTAGAAAGCGCCGGAGAAAGTAACCGGGGAAAGTAGAAAAGTCTCGAGATAAAGTTGGCCAGCATATTGCGTCGTCGGAGAAAGGTGAGTCTTGGTCTGATTTGCTGCAGTGCAGGTGTGTAAGTCAACCAACCCTTTTTTGCCGTGCCAAGGCTCCTAAAAAATACTACGAAATTCAATAGAAGAATGAATGGCTCCCGCATATGGTATTGCGCTTTCGTTACCCGGGACCCGAACTCATCCTCGGGTAATTTCCCAAATACATTTCCCCCCAGAAACCTACATACAAACAAGAGAAAGAGGGCTTTTATGCAGAGTCTTCTGCATTGCGGCAGCCACTTCTCCCTTTATACCGCCGCATACAAGACGATACATACAGAGTAGACCAGAGCTGTTCCATTTCTATGTAGAGGTTCTAGAACTTCTAGAAGTTGTCCTAGACGCTAGAACTATCTATCGCCAGTATTATGTATGTAATTCTCTTCTGTAATCCGCTTTCAGCTTCAGCATCAGCTCAGCTAAAAAGTTAAAGTGACCGCGCTTCTTTCCACTCTTCTTTCTCTACTTCATGAAGAAAAAAACTCAAAATAGCTCACAAGTTTCCTTTCACAACTTTCACTGCTCAGGTCTCCTCTGTCTCTGCGGTATTCCATTCTCTTTTTCCTACTTTTTAGGAGGATTTCCGTCTGGAGAAAGTAACCTAGGAACACAGATGAAGTAACTCCAATCCGAACTTCCGAACGAAGTGTAATGTAATATTCTAGAGCCAAGCTGAGTGCATGTAAATAGTTTTGTCATGTCCATCCTCTATTTGATTTCCATCAAATCAAGCTAAATTAAATTGTGTGCCGCTGAATTACCTCGGGTAATATTTTATCCGCGTCGTTGCTTGCGTTCTCTTTCCTCTCTTCACACTATTCTCCAGGTCTTTTTTGCTCAAAAGATCAGCTACGAAATGCGCGGCTTGGTCTGGAAATTTGGTGGAAGTATACAGAGAATGGGTGTTTGCTTTGCTCCTGTTTCGAATTTCCAGTTGCCGAATTCAAGACTCGATTTTCAACGCTATGCTCGAAGGATTACTAGAAAAATTACTCGCAGGGGTATTGCTGATCTACGAATTGGTTCAACGAAGGGTACAAAAATGCCAACTGAGCGCCCACGGTCTTATGGTCAAGGATTGATTTCTAGTGAATTTAATAAATTATAACAATTCTACCACCTGCTGTAAAATTAGCTTTGCTTGACTTTTTAGTAAGGTAGGAATTTGAAGCAAAACACTGAGAGAGAAAATCCAAGAATCGGATTTTACTTGATATTTCGTCCAATCTTCCAACCCTGGAAATCCTGCTCATTTTTTGTGTCAAGGTTAATGGTTTTATTCGATCCTTGATATTTCGTATGTTCGACCTTCAGTTTATTACCCAAACCATTACATGGACAGAAGATGAAATTGAAATGACTCAACCTAAAAGATAGCTAGTATGAATGAGCGTGTTTATGTTGTGAACCTTTCCAATCTTGAGAACCCAGCTCCAGAGACTTTCTCTGGAGAAAGTACAAAATGATAAAACTCGAATCTATCATTGCTTGGAAAGAAAGTCGATTCATGATCTCTGATTAGAATTCAGAGATTGACGCTGATGCTGTCGGGTCCAAATTCCTTTCTAGAAAGCGTCTGAGTGAAGTGCGTCTGACAAAAGAAATGCCCAGCTGGTGAAGGTGAGGTTCACCTTAACGAGGTCAATCATGTCAATCAACAGCGGCCTTGCGTTTTGCTGTGCATTGTGGGCCAGAACGCAACGGCAACTGGTGTTGATTCATGAGTTTTCATTTTGGAAGGTAGAGAATAGAGATGCGGGTAGAATATTGGAAATTTATGGAGAGACTTAATAGAAAAGCAATTTGATCGCTTAACCTCTTTGAACAACCTGTCACTACACGGGGGACGCTTGCGTTGAATAGAAATGAGAATGAGACAGGCTCACATATGTTCCTGACATCAAATCGCAATGATATAGTCCAACTAGTCCTCTAGTTCCACTTTGACTTTATTGAGAAGTGTTACATGGAATCACAACTTCACAAGTGAGAAGAATTTTGATTTTCTCCGTTGGCCGAACGGGGCAAAAGAAAGTGAACCGGAAAATCCGGCTTTCGGGATTACGAAAGAAGCGATGGATGGAACCCTCAATTTTGCATGGATGCGCATCATGAATTTATGTTCGCAAATCTGTTCTAGCTCAAATTCTTATTCGGATGACTGGACATGTAGAAAATGTTGGGAATCGAATGGGCAGCCAAAGTCCAAATTTGCAATCGACATTTGTCCCTGGGCGTCTGCTAGAAATCTCGAATTGAGTTGCTCAAAAAATTATTCAATTCAGAAATATTTTGAGTTGTAGCTTTGCTTAGGTCTAAGTTCTTCTGGAGAATTGGGGATGACCACTCCCGTAAAATCGGGCCAAATCTTAAAGTTAAAGAAAATCATCAGCGAGTGAAACCAATTCGACTTCGCAACGTAACTAATTAACAAAAAATCAATCTATTAACCGTATACACTGGTGAATTGAGTAATAATTATGAAGCAAACTTTCCGAACTTCTGATGCTGTAAATTCAAATTACTCATCCAATAATCAGTCAGTGCATCCCATACTCCCATTACCAATTTTACGAAAATCGCATACACTCTTGCGATTTATGGAATTTTGCAAAAGGAATTACGAATACGATACTTTTAGATACATCGATAAGACGCGATTCAGGCGATGGCGATGACAAGATAGTTCTGAAAGTTCTTCTGATGTTTAGAAACTGAGTCAGCCTCAGCGCTACCTCATGTCTTGAAAATCAACTTAAAACTGGATGTCAACATTCAGCGGGATGTCGGTGCCTTCAAAATAAATATTCCAAAATTTAGAAATCAAAATCTACCTTACTCTTCGATCAGTCAGTGTAGATTCTAAGATTCGATCAATTCTAGTCTTCTTGTAGTGTTAGGTTCTGCACCAAAAATTCTAGTAGTAATCAATTATGGGTCTCGAAAGCTTAACTTTAATTATTTCGAAACGGAAATCCGAAGAAATTTATATTCTTCCCAACGTTCCACTTGAACATAATGGACAATCAGCTGCACCCGCTGGAATATCGGGACCGGGAGCTGACAGTATTGAACTGGTCGTACTTGTGAACAACTTGACCTCGCAAGAAGTTTCAGCCTACACAACAACGGTAAGCAGACCAACTAAAATGTACAATGTACGAGTGTTGATTCCGACAGAAAACTAGCAAAGGAACTGAAGCTAAAAAAAAAAACTCATTTTATTTTCTAGATTCATGTAGACATTGCCAATGTGAAAAATTCTAAGGACGTCACATCCACATCTCTCGAAAACGTTAGAAATGCACTTTTGGAGGCACACGATTGTTCCTTTGAAATTAGAAGTGAGGGCTCTTCGCAGGAATCCATTGTTTTGTGGTCGGTTCAAAAGGAGAGAATCGGAATTGGGCTATTGCTTACGGTAAAACTCGATAGTCCCTCTCACATAAACCCTTTTCTGCATCAAATACTGATTTCATTGAGAAATTATTGATCTAATTGTGCAGATGACTCCTTCAGCAGCATTGCAGCAGATACTTGCAGTTAAAAGTTCAAATTCAACCAGGCTTGATGACAACAGAGTTGATGCAAAATTAGAAGAAACTAAAACAAAGCTTGCTGCCAGCGAAGCAGCGTTAAGGAACCTAACAATTGAGAAGAATAAAATGGAAGATTTCATGTATCGTGCCTTCTACAAATGCCTAAATACGAAAAAGGATAGAATAAAGCAACTTGAACACGAATTAGAAAAATCTGGTCGCTCAGCCTCAGGCCCAACGGCTCCAACAACATCGGCAGCTGGAGTAAAATTCAAAAAAGGAAAAGCCAGAGCCAAAATAGTAGAAACTTCTGGCTCAGAAACAGGAAGTGATATTGATGTCGATAAAGGAGATAAATTTGATGAATCTTCATCAGAATATAATGCCGATACTGATGTAGAAATCGACAATGAAAGTTCTCCTGTAGGACAAAGCAAGCCGGGTAGCCGCACGCACAATCTAAAGTCACGACGAATAGAATCAGAGTCCGAGCAAAGCGACAGTTTAAACGATTCATTCCCAATATTTCCAGTATCGCGAAAACTCCGTTCGACTGCAAACCAATTAAAGCTGACCACACAAACAAGTAAGCGAACGCATCCCGTGGATGAAATTGTTGACGACGAATTAAGTTCACCTGTAGAGAAATTGAGAACCTCACATGTTCAGGAAGAACCAAAAATAATTAACTTGGACGATGACGAGGTAGAAGACATTTACGACTGTGATAGATTAATGGACGAGATTTAATGAAAGTACTTCTTCTCTACTCATAAAAATACAGCTCGATTGGATCGAAATCTTTGATTTATCCTAATAAAAGCAAATTGAAAGTCTGCAAAGTCTGCATTTGGTAGGATTCATTTTAGAATTTCTGAACGTCAGAATTTACAAATCGTTTTTCAATTTGCATAAGATTTCTTTACTTTTAATGCCAAATACTTCATTAGAACGAGAGGGGCTTAAAATTACCAACTCGACGAAAAAACAAAGCCCATATTCAAAGTTTGACATACTTTTAATGGTGTGCTTTCTGTCACGGTTTAGAGCAACAAATACCAAACTGTAAGGATCAACTAAATAGGTTAACTTCTACCTTTTGTTTTCCTGTTCACCCCCAGCAGAACTGCAGCCTTCTCCGAAGCAGATTTTTCTTTGGTCTGGACAAAATCCAAGGATACACTTATTTCGGATGTTTCGCAGATATAGTTTTGCCATTCACTTTTTTGCTAGGTGATAGATCAATCACATAGCAATAAAGTGAATTCTCCTTGGTTTTGCCCTTAGATCATAAAAACGTTTTTGCTTATTGTCGGGCTGTTTTTGTTTGTTGCTCGAGCCAAACAAAATTAAGTGCCACAAGATACCTTGACGACGGCGCACATTAGGTAGTGACATACTCAAACAAATGAAAAATTTGATTTTTCGACTGGTGCCCATTCGGGCACCAGTTTTGTTCACCTTAAAAATCAACAACTGTATGTTTGAGCTCGATAAAAAATTACTTTGCATAATTTCCAATATGAAAAAATCTCAATTTGAGATCGGTTGCTAAGGCGGCCTTAAGCGCACAGACTCCAAAATGTGGCCGAAAAAAATTGAAATTTTTATTCATTGCCATATAGTATGTCACTACCTATAGGGTTGTTTGAAATACCTTGAAGTGCCTTATCCTGGTTACAAAGAAAATGCAGTTTCCTAACAATACGCCCACGCTAAACGGAAATTGTTTGGACAAATGTAATTGTAATCAAATGTTCTTGACAAATTAAGAGAAGACTTAGCAGTCCAAAAGTCCAACCCACGCTCTACGTAGCCCTTGCACCCAGAATTTACAGTAATCAGAAACACGGGATCACCCTCGTTCAAGATAACAAATTGCAAATGTTCTTTGTAGAAGGGTATTCCGTTCAGTCACAATCGGTCTTACACACTATGCAATTGTATTTTAACCTGGATCTGGCAAGAAAAATTTCATTAAGATTTCGCAGAATTTACAAAACGTTTCGGTTTAGTACGAGATTTCTTGGCCTTTTAATACAAAATTCCTCCTCAGAACCAGAAGGACTTAAAAATTACTATAATTGAGAAAATAGCAGCTCCTGTTTGACGACAAGTTGGCTCTGCGTTGCTAGATGCCCACGAGAACGGGTAAAAGAAATCTGGCGGAAGTTGAATGGATAAAATTGGCCATTCGGCTATTTTTGCTTTGGGACTGGTTGTAATGTCTGCAAAGCCAACTGTCGTACTAATTGACATATGAGTCTTTGACCCACGCAAAGTCTTATTAACTAAAATATGTGATTTTCCAAATTCATAAAGCACTCCAAGTATTGCTGCCTGTGGATATTGTACTGAGCCAACGTAGGCGTAGGCAATTTGAATGTGCATTGAGCCAACAATTCCATCACAACCATTGTCTACAAGGCTGTACGAATTTTGTGCAGATCCGAAAGGTGATTCGGAGGTGTGAACTTGAGCCCAATCTTTGATATCGTTGAATTTCGGGTTACCAAATGATGATACATATCTGCAAGATTGCAAAAGTTTTTCCTGACTGACATGCATGATTTAAGAAAGTGTGCAGAGTTTACCTTTTGGTGAAGTTAGACGGCGGAACTCCAAGTAGAATGTTTCCGATAGAAAGTTGTAGTTGTGGGCAGGATTTATAGTCGGAGACATTTAGTCTGCAAACTGTTTTTATACTTCTTCCGAAAAGAACGGGTCTTCGATTTTTACTTCCGATGTTGCATTCTCCAGGGCCAAGCACTGTCATCCATTTATTCGGATCAGCATTTAAAAGAATGGCTTCCTCTTTTTCGTTTGGAGTCCGTACTCCAGCCTGTTTGTTATTTCTCTGTCCCCAAAATAATTCTTCAAGTCTTTGTGACTTGTTTGAAGCATTGTCTTCGGTTTGATCTCGCAGAACCTTAATTCCCATTATAACCGGTTTGCCAAAAATGTATCCAGGATTTCCGCTTTTTGGAATTATGCGTTTTGAGCCAGCGAGCTCTATACTCGTTTCATTATCTTCTCCGGCAAACTCGTGCTTCCAAACAAAATTTGAGTGAAATTCCTGCTTGATTTCTTTCGTAGAAATTGAATAATTCGCCAGGACTATTTTTGCGACGACCTCCTCAATCCCATTTTTGCCGTTATGTACGAATATGAGGTCCAAACGTTGGAGGACGTTATTGCAAATTGAAGCACCAGCATAAGGATCTTCTATTGTTTCGATTTTTGTACATTTCAGATTTCCATCACACATCAAGTAGGTGATTTCCAATGAATTATCATTGGCAAATTCAACCGCCGGATTTCCAACAACATAGGTATTCCTGAGAAACGAGTTTGCATTGTTGTTGAAGAAAGTTCCACATTCGGCCGAAAAGTTGAAAATTTGATGAACACAAATTGCTGATGTGTCCTCCATGTATTTTACTGGCTCAAGGGCCAAACATTCGTGTCCATGGAATGAGGATGGCAGATCTTGGTACAGAATTACAAAACAACTATCAAAAATGGGGCTCTGACGTGCGACCCTTGTTTAATGAAATATCGACTTACTGAATGTACCGTTGAATTCACCGTAGTCGGTTTGCTTTAAGATTTTCACTGCTTGCCCATATTTATAAGGGCCGGATTTTGAGTCCTGCTTGGGTTCCTTGACAAATGGATGCCACATGTACTCTGACTCAGATTCACTGGGAATAGTTCCGGGTCGATACTATAGAGATTGCGCAAAATGAAATTTCGAACATAAACTTAAACTCAAACGTAGATTTGAATTTCGAACCGTCGCGAG
>JAQGCM010001867.1:0-13167 GCA_034699705.1 Hymenaphorura dentifera
TTTATTTAATCCGCACTCGTTTTCAAAAAAATTACTAATTTTTGCATAATCTCACCGTTACAAGTCATACCCTAAAGTTTGGAAACTTCGATTTGTTTAAAATTGCAGGAGAGATTGCGCTTAGGTATGCACAAGGTAAATTTATTTGAGTTATTCGAAAACCTTGCACAAAAGTTTCATGCTGTTTCACTATCTAAAATTCCATTTTCTACACAAGTTCAAGCTCGATTTGAAATACGAGCTACCCGGTAGAAGAAATACATTAGCGAGGTACTAATTTTTTTATGCCAGAAATGTGGAAAAGCTGAACGGAATTGCGAGCAGAATGCATTCGTTGCACACAAGGATCCATTGAACTACCTTTTTGCATGCATGAGTTGAGAAATTCTTGGCTCAAAGGCCTAACATAATGACTTGACGAGTTGCTTGATGCTTGGCGAGTCTGAGTTCTGAAAAGATGAATTTTTTTGAATTGGTTCCAGGTGGTGGATGATTTTATTTTTGCTTTCTTCGCGATTGAAATGTGTATCAAGATGCTTGCCATGGGCATTTCCGGAAATGGTGCCTACATGGCTGACAAATGGAACTGGCTTGACTGTTTTATAGTATTTGCTGGGTAAGTTTTTCTCTATTCCTTTGACGCTGATTGCGACGTTGATGTCTTTTTCACAGTAGTTCATTCCACTCGGCACTCCAGACTCTTGATTTCTCGGCGCCATAGGCATCCAACTTCACTTTCTCTCAAACTGCGAACATTACTTTGCCCAGTGACATTTTGAAGGATTTTATTAAGGTTATCAGACTTGGTTTACACACGACCATCACAACATCATTCCAGCCAGTCGCCAAGGAATTTCCTTGTCTTACATTACATGACACCATTAAAACTTATGAGAGACTTTTAAAATACTTAACGCTCCTCCATCATGCCAAAACACTCTAGGATCCCAAAGCTCGCCATCCAAAATTGCATCTAAACGTAAGATGGGTTGCAGAAAAGAGTGCATTTCTAGCATCATTCCTTGCCATTTTTCTCTAATGCAATGGCCGTGGCAATGAGATGACATCGTTTAAACCGCATGGAATTGGCACGAACCCGAGCCCGAGTAGTGAACATTGCAAATCCCTCTACGATTGCCGTTTTATAGTTTGGCTCTCGGTAACATCAATTTTATTGTGATTAATCACAATTGCAGTGTCGTCGGATGTACATGTGTACGTGCGTCTTGTCACCAATATTATTGCCCCCGCATTTTGCACACACTAACTCACTCGCTCAAACTCGGATTGCCTAATTGATTCTCGTAAATGTTATCGCATTCCTTTCGTTAGTGAGTAAATTCCAATCAGATTTGGCAAGTTCACCAAAACACTTCTAGGAAGGGGACTCTTAATCTTCTGTAGTCTCAACTCTACCATACACAACATCAGAATTCACTTTCATTCCAAGTACATTAGACACGTTCAACGCTAGCTGACTCATAATTCTGTCCTGTGCTTAAGAACCAAGATGGGAAATCCAAAATAGGTTGACGGCTCTCCAACAAAATTACTTAACACCGAATCTATGTACATGTATAGCATGAAGCACGAGCACAAGGTGTCTCATGCAGATTTCGTTCCAGGAAACTTGAAATTTTGGAATATTGAAACGTTGAGTGAAAAGGAAGCACATGATAAAAGCAATTGAAGTGAGAATCACTCAAACTGACACATGATTTATGATGATGATATCAATAGCTATAAGCCTCAGCCTGACGAAGAGCCGACTAGAGTTTTGCATCAGCTCACGTGAAAATTTATATTTTACGAAGCAATGCATAACACTGTAGAGGCAGAGGTGAACCTCGAACACTTTTTCGCAGAGATTTCTACTACATGGGTTTGGGTAGGGTGAATTACCTCAGAACAAGGAGCGAGCTGCATTTGACCAAGCATTCAACGGTTGTGTAAAGAAAAAAGTTGGTAGAATTTGTAGTAAGACTAGGACTTGGTAAAAGGTAAAGTATGGAGACATAAATGGCTCCTTGGATGAAGATGAAGATGCACATTAGAATGATGCGCCTAATGGTTGAGCTTGGCTGGGGTTTTTATCCACTATTTTCTTTTTAGACTTGTGGAGTACGTACTCGTGGAGAATGTAAATTTGACTGCAATTAGAACTGTCCGTGTTCTCAGACCCTTGAGGGCAATTAATCGGATCCCAAGTGAGTCACAACTTTTTCTCGATTGCCCCTTACCACCACTTTTCCCCTCAAACTTTCTCCTTCACTTTCCAATGTATGGATGGCTTTCCTTTCGCCAAAATAAAATTCAAATTTCTCTGCAATTTTATCTACGCCAGGATTCCAGGTGAATTTCTTCTGCGTGTGCAACACGTATGGCCTCCATGTATCAGCAAATGAGGTTTTGATGGGAACTTTAACGCAAAATTTCTTTATTTTGATTCATGAGTGCTTTAAACCCAACCTTCAAAATTCCTCAAGGTACAATTTTACCAAGGTTGCGTTTTAAATTTATATAAAAATGAAAATACGATTTACATAAAGTGAAGGTATAATGAGATTTATTTCTTTAAAAGTTGTCCATTTCAATTTTTAATATTTTCGCCTTACTATCACTGTACAATTGTGAGATGCAATATATGTATTCAATTTTAAGCAAGGGAACTCAAACCCAAATTTGACTGGATTTGGATTGACCAAATCAGAGAACATTTTATGAGGAAATCATTGGAATCGGCGGAAAAGGAAACGATAACGAAACTAGGAAAATATAGTCTTCCTGGGGAATCATCGGAATCAGATAAATTCAGAGAAAACCTTTTTATGGGAAAAGTTGTCGGAGAAATGGTTTTTGGGGGAAAATTTCCTTGGTCTAGCGATGACTGTGAGAGGAGACCATTTCTCAAAAAAATAAGAAATTGGTTTAGACAACCCTATAATTTTTATCTTATCGATTTCAGGTATGAGGATCCTTGTGATGTTACTCCTCGACACACTCCCAATGTTGGGCAATGTGCTCCTTCTCTGTTTTTTTGTATTCTTTATTTTCGGCATCATTGGAGTTCAGCTTTGGTCCGGGACTCTGAGACAACGTTGTTTCATAGACTTACCAGGCAAAAACGTCACGACTACAATGTAAGACTTTCAAATGAAATCTTTCCCTAATGATTTCCAGCCTGATGATATTTGACCTTAGCTCATTTTATTTTGGAATTCTTGCACTCCATTACATATTTTTTAATTTTTTTTTACAATCGGCATAATTTGTAGCAGTAATTTTTTTCTAGAAATTATCTTCCCAGAATAATAGTTCCGTAGGCGCCTTTTATGCAAGCAGTTATTATTAGCCTTAGCGATAGCTTTAAGAGGACTGACACAAATTTAGCTATGATTTTCACTCGTTCAATTTTTTTTTCTCTTTTTTACTATGGTTGTGGTTGGTTGGTATCGAAATTATTCAAAATGCGAATTCCACTGTCCACATTGTACTCTCTCGGCACTTTGTAAAAAAAAAACTTGGGGTGTCGTGTTTCCAATCAATCCTCCGCCCGCATAGAGCTCTACCTGCATCTGTGAAACCATTCTACTCGATGCGAGTTCCCAACTTATCGTAAGGACAACATAAATGTCGACTTCCAAATTCAATTTAGACTTTCACTAGACTAGTCAAAACTTGTGGTTTTCTCTCTCCCCTTTCTTTCTGGCTGCAAAACCTGCCCTGCCCTACCCTACTACTACAGACTACCCTTTGTAGAATTTACTGAAATTCAATCTACTAACCTCTTTGATTTCACCTTCCCGAAAACGAAAACCCATTTGCACGTCACTAATAATTTTCAATTAAGAGCCAAACTCATTCGTTATCTACTAATTTATTAATTTTCAACTGTTTGCGCACTAAAAAAGTCAAAAAGAAAAGATGGGATCCAATTCAAATGATATCCTAACATAGTGTCCTTTAAGAACTGGCAATTCCAAGTTCACTGAAATATTGAAACTTTGATGACAGAATTGAAGGATGTGATTGTTGCAATTCTGTTAAACTTTGGGAATTGGTACTCGTGAAACCTTGAAAGATTTTTTTTGCTATTCTGGAGTTAAATTACGGAAGGAAACGGATGCAAACATTAACAATTCGACAGGCGATTTCAAAAATAACGCCAGGCATGTGTGTGGAGTGGAGTGTACTCGCATTGACCTTAAACTTAAACCAAGTAGTGCCTTGCCATGTGCATTGTTGCAGTGCATTATTGGCATGATTGGAGTTTGATTGTTAGTGAAATAAATATGTTTTAGAATAAAAATATAATTTCACTTTGGTTTGGCAATTCTTTGTTAACAGTTTGCTTTTCTGGCGCATTTTGTTTAGAATCAATTTTTGTAGATGGATTGATATTCCTAAGATATTCCAATTTAGTATGACTTCTAAAAATACTTTAACCATGCAAATGAAAATACGCGTATGTTGGTGTCACCTCTGCTCCAAGTAATCAAAAAGCTTTGGTGTGTCTAAACAATCGTGCGTGTTTTGTGGAATTTTATTAAGCCAATTAAATAAATGTCGAATTTGTATTTTGTTCTTATTGTCTTGTTGCGGCGTACAGGCCTGTCAGCCTCTACTTTCGCAGCCATGAGTCGGAGAGAGACTATATTTGCTCCATGCCCAAAGAACATGGTAAGTTCACTCTTTCTACTCCTCTTTCGAAAATTAAGTTTATGTAAATAATAATAACTTCCGTCCGACGAGACGAGGACTAGCAAGCGAGGCAAAGGGAAAACAAAAGTCTGGTCTGGACTTGAAATACATGCAAACTCCCATTTTCAAAACTAGAGCAAGGTTCATATTCATTATCACAAACAATCGAGGCAGTCTGGGGATGTACATGTATGTATGCGTTTGCTGCCTGCATCTTCAACTATTTAAAACTATTCTCGGCGGCTACTAAATTATTAAGACCCAGGCCAGGACTAGAGGAAGGAAATACATAAATTACATTTTGCTCCCATTTGAAGATACTTCGTCGCTTTCGATTCAGAGAATTCATGGAGATTTTGTAATTTTATGACGAAAGGCAATTAAGGTGAGACAAATTGGAATGGAAGAGGCAACTAAATTCCCTCAATAATTCCAATTCTGCAATGCGCTGCTCTTTGTACTGAGCAATAGGATTGGAATTTCAAATGCTGCTCCAGAGTCTCACCTAATCAAATGTTAGTGTGCCGTGGACGCAAATGAGAACAAAAGGAAGGAAAATAGGACGAAACAAGGAGAAGGAAAGGGAAAATACTAACATTGTATATAGCAAATTCCTTTAATCATTCATTCGTCTCTCGTGAAAAGGAATGGAATTTTCAGCTTTCAAATACAACTACTACTACAACCGTACAACCCTTGGGTTGAATGAGTAAGATGAATAAAAGCACAGGAAATTTGAATTCAGTTTGCTCACGCTACGCTTGCATCACTCTCAGGGCACGGCAGAGTCGACTTTCTCTTTTGCTCTCTCATCAGAAGAAAGTATTCAGTTGGGTGCAGAATATGAATCAAAAATTTAACAAGTCAGTACACAGGCTCCGCAGGAGATTACAAATGAGTTACCCGACCTTGAAATTCTAATTTTTGACAGAAGCAAGTTTACGGCCGTCACCTACTACTACATTCTTATAAATTCATAAGAGACTAACTTGAAACAGATGGGTTTAGCATTGGAAGTGTTTGTGTTTCATTTGACCTGAAACATAGAAAGTTGACATTTTGTTTTTGAGGGTAACTCTTTTTGTCATGTTTCTTGGCTTGTAGTGGAGGGCAGATGAAGAGATAGCAGAGAAAGTGGTGTGTTGTACCATTTTCTTCAATGCAATGCAGCGGCAATTCTGTGGGGTAGAATTTTATTCATTTTTACTGAATAGCAGAAAACGTTATCCGCATCCAGCACTCCAAGACATAGGAATGACGTTCGTCTTCGTAAACAGACAGACTTTTGTCTTTCGCTTTTTCCGCATGTACGATTTTTTCTATCATACCATGTCCAACTGTTGGGGGTAATTATATAGAAAGTCTTCGGGATGTGCTAGACTTGCACGCTCTTTATGACAAACCGAAATCTCCAGACTTTAACGTTACATCAAATCTGCTGTGGCGTCCTGAGAGTTACGTCATTGTCGCTCTTGAGATCTTGTGCACTTTGCAGTTCCGAACAAGATGAGTTCCATTTCTCTCGCATCCATAGCACCAACCATTTCTCTTTGTTCTTCTCCAGACATAAATCTTATTTCGAATTAAACAATGTGTCACGATATTCTGACATTTTGTAATGAATGTGTCACAACTGTAGAGTGCATAGCCCTCTAAATAGCACCAGCCGAGCATCTCATCAATAACACCAAAATCCACTCGTGCATTCATTCATTATAAGGATTAAGAATTGTTACATGTGCAGAATTATGAAAAGATCCATAGACTTATTGACGTGTCGGCGGCGTTAGCCGTAAAATTACAAAATCGATAATTTGAGAATTTGTAGATCAAGTTCAAGTATCACATGGTTTCACAAAATTTTAGGCCTTTTTTAAGTGAATTGCTCTCTGATTGGTTAGGAATGCATACGTGTGATGATCTTCCGCCGTATAGAAATGACAGAGGAGAAGACTGTTTGTTGCCAGCAAGACCTAATAGTGCAAATCGACCAGGGCCAGCAGGTTGTGTGAATTGGAATCAATACTATACAAAATGTCGTGCCGGAGAGAAGAATCCTTTCCAAGGTAAACGTTCAATTTTTAGTCAATCACAGTGCCGTATAATTCATCTTATCTGTGATCAACATTGAGCCTTGATTTCAATTTTTGATACTGACCTGATTTGATGATTTGATTTTTGCCAGGGGCTATCTCTTTTGACAATATCGGCCTAGCTTGGGTGGCTATCTTCCTTGTCATAAGCCTTGAAGGATGGACTGAAATTATGTACTATGTTCAAGACGCACACTCCTTCTGGGATTGGGTCTACTTTGTTTTACTCATTGTTGTAAGCTTACTACGGTAGAAATGCGTCTTTGTCTATGAAATTGAAGTACAAAAACTTTCTTGGGGTGCAACATCCAACTTAAACCTAACGCGTAACTTTTTACGTTTTGTTTTCGAATCCCACTTGGCACACTGAGCCTGATGCTCGCAAGTGAGGAACTTTTAGTAAGAAAAATGCCCTAATTATTCAACTTTCAACATTAGAAAAGATAGATTTCCAAGTAGAACTGAGTAGAATGAATACCGGGAATCTTTTTAACAGTTCATTTAACCCAAACAAAACCACAGAGGGGAACGGAATTATGTCTGTCTTCAATTCCTAGAAGAGGACAGAGAAGAGACTTTATGATTGATTACGTCTTTGTGTGTTTTTGGCGGACAGATTGGATCATTTTTCATGATAAACCTTTGCCTGGTCGTAATAGCGACCCAATTTTCCGAGACGAAGAAGAGAGAGTTGGAACGAATGAGAATTGAGAGAGCCAGATTTACATCAACCTCAACTCTCACTGCAATTGAGAATTCGTCTTGCTATTCGGAGATGTTCAAGTATGTTTCATATCTGTATTCTTTCTCCACTTCACTTTCATCTAGTCTCATTCAATAACGCTCATCAATTGAACACAGTCTATTTCCTTTATTTCATTTTGTCGGATTCAGATATTTGGCTTTGGATCCAAATAAATGTAAATACACGGATTTGATTAGTATTCATTTCGAATGGCTAGATTTTGTTGGGATACCTTCTTCATTACTACAAAATTCTATTTTTTTTCGTATTTCCAAATGAAATGCTATACTTCAATTCAAGCTAATGATTGAGTGATTGAAATTGTCAGTCAACTAGAAAATAGCAATGTTCCGCTGTGGATTCCTCCACCTGGACGAAAGTGGAAAAACCGGTGTACGAAAGTGGATGAAACAAAAAATAGTTTGGACAAAATGGAAGGAAACAAATTATCTCAGGAAATAACCGGCAAGCTACCTTATATCCCCAGATTAATCATTCAAGCGTATCTATTGCATCCTGAATTAGTGCTTAACTAATTAAATCCGACTTAATAATAAGTGCATTTAAGCACAGTGGTATGTATGTTAAGGCCAATTGTTCCAGCTAAATGAAAATCTCGATTTTGTTGAACAAAAATGTCCCCGAACAGAATTCAAAAATTGAATTGAATTGAATATGGAATCTAAATTAACAATTTTTACCCATATTTGCAAGTTGCTACATTACCAGAATTACCACTAACACTTTACTGCATTACAACATTCAAACTAGAGAACACTGAATTCTTACGTAATTTAAATACAAAATTTGCAATCTGGTATGTTTCGGGTGTTGTAACGGCCTGTAAGACTGGTTCAAAAGTTTCTTTAAATTACGAATAAGTTACGAAAATACGCTTTGACTTATGGAATGAATTTTGCAATGTTTCGTAACATTTAAAAATTTCTAAACTTTCTATAGCTTGCTCAGGGCCGGCAGGCATTAGTCTACGCATTAGTTTAATCCCAGAAGTCGAACATGAAGGGCTAAGCGTACGCATTACTAAAATGATACAAGCCAAAATATTAATACTAAAATATGTTCTCATCCGATTCAGAAAAGCGAACATGCCAGTCAGAGTTCAATTGCTTGGAACTATTTAGAGATTCCTCCAGGCCAAAACCTGAGCAAATCATAAATAGCTGTGCAAGGTTTAGTTTACAAAGCATTCTTCCTCTTTGTCCAATTCTCCCATTTCTTCCACTTTCATCCACTGTCCGGAACAAATGAGTTTTGTCCGGAAAAAACGGAACACTGGAAAATAAGCTGATATTAGACAACAATTGCCCAATTGCAATAAAAAAGTGATTTTGAACATTCTAAAGCGAAAAAGTAGAATAGACCGTGCGATTGAAGAGACGATATCAAGAGAATGTGATTCCTGATTCGTAGACAAGCTCGTGTGCACAAATCTACCTTACCATCCCCATCACCAATGTAAAAGAATTGCAATTTTCCAGGTTAGTAGCACATTGGATCCGGAAAGCAAAAAGAAAAGCTAGGCGCCATTGGAGACAGAACAAAGACAAAGATCACGAAGAGAATCAAATTGATTTAGGAACGGTTCGAATGACTGGGAATCCTGAAGAAATTAGATTGGTGAAGGAAACTAAAGCAAGAACTACAGCCTTGACATGTCCACAATTACTAGCCCTAAGCGGAGCTCTCGGTGCTCTACCTCAGGTACGATGTCGTGTATACGTATACCGGATTCGAGTCTCCCAAACCAAAAGAATTCAATCAAGAGAAAGCTGACTTTCACTTTTTACAAAATGCTATTTGTGAACCCTGAACGGGTTTGGAAATTGAGATCAACTATTGGTTCCATTGGGTTTCCACTGAAATTGCACTGAAAATCAATAGAACAAATCTGAATCAGTGATCACTTCTAAAAATGATTGAAACTTTAGGTTGCACTGGGTACTTCAAAAGTCCAAGGACTACCGGACTGGGGGGAACTGAGCAACTGTCTTCTAAAAAAGTCCCAGCCGTTGTCCTTAAGTGCCCCGATTCTGACTGTGACGGCAGCTTCGGCCAGTAATACACCAAGGAAAGGGTCGTATCCTCCGAGTAGTCGAAAATCATCACTAAATGAAATCTGGGGAACTGAAAATAGAGCTACGGTGGATATTGGCCCTTGCCAATCCCCTATAAGAACACTAGTCGAATCAAAGTTCTTCCAACAAGGTATTCTCGCAGCTATCCTTTTCAATACGCTGTCAATGGGAGTCGAATACCATAAGCAGGTTAGCCAAAATCTTGGTTGTTTTTGTTTGGATCAGTCATGAATGAATTAATAAAATGCTTAAAAGCTAACGAAAAGCATCCGGATTTTCCGGATATATTTGAAATTCTAGCCGCAATGGGTAACCGAGGCAGTCGAAATGAGTAACATGATATTCTCTGGAGTATTTTTCGTCGAAATGGCATTGAAACTAATGGCCTACGGCTGTATCGGCTATATTCGAAATGGATTTGATGTCTTTGATGGAATTATCGTGATACTCTCAAGTATTGAATTGGTTCAAAGTATTTTAGAAGGTCATAGCACAGGCGGCGGTGCGCTTTCCGTGCTGAGAACTTTTCGACTGTTAAGAATTTTAAAACTTGTGAGATTTTTACCAAATCTCAGAAGACAACTTGTTGTCATGCTCAGGACAATGGACAACGTGGCTGTTTTCTGTGCCCTTTTACTTCTATTCATTTTCATATTCAGGTAATCACACGTTTCGTTCTATTAAAATGTTGTTTGTAAATTTGTGACTAGCAAATCAAAGCAAGCACTCAACATTTGAGTCTTATCATAAGTGTTTAATTAAAATTAAAAACATACAATACAATATGTTCGTCGTAGTAGTGTAGAATACACGCCTGCCTGTAGGAATACCCCTTGCAAGCATCCACGTCTATATTCAACTCTATTCCACACGTTCCGTTATGTATTCGCTTTCGGTTGCAATTTTGCAGTGAATTCAACTTTCACAAGCACGCACGCACGTTGAGCAGCATTGCTAGATTGATGCTCTAACCGGTTTGGCTATTTTTAGTGCTAATCAAAATGAATCTCGTAAATAAACGATTGCTTTTCAACTTTAGCTTGTGCAATTTATATTTAATTTCTCAATCCCTCAAAGAATATATGTGGGCACAAATTTGCTTCTCAATTTCACAATTCAGAGTTGGTGGAATATATGTATTACGCGCACAGGCACTGGTGTTTGTATTTGTTTTTATTTACTTGGGAATTTTTTTCAATATTACAGTATACTTGGAATGAATCTTTTCGGGTGTAAATTCTGCACTCCGGTCAGTAAGGGATCTCGGGAGATGGTCTGCGATAGAAAAAATTTTGACGTTTGTTAAACATGTTTAAACATTTTTTAATACTTTAAAATATTTTATAATTATTACACAATGACTTTTTTCAATATAGACTCTCCTATGGGCTCTGATAACAGTATTTCAGGTGAAAGCAAATTGATTGAACTCATAGCTAACCATTGGGATGGCACTTAAACTGTTCCGAATGTAAACGAAGCCCTATACTTGTCAAATATGTTCATAAATAATTAAAACAAAAGATTAGAAAGACTGGCCAAATTCGAAGTACGCGTCAGATGTCTTCTTCTGAATGAAGATCTTGATCAGCCTGTTTGTATTCGGAATAGTTTATTCAAGGATAATTCACTTCTATTGATTGTGTCAATCCCCTAGCAAGAAGTGAACTCTCCTTGAATTTATCAGTGCCGAGGAAACTCTTGCTTACAAAATACAAGTATTCGGACATTTCTTAAAGGAAAGCACACTATTTTGCACCCTGCGCCCACAATCGCGTCTGTAGCTTGACCTAATCTTGTAGAACTCTACACAATGTTAGAAATAATTTCTCCCCGCCTGATGAAAGTATGCGAGTTTGTTTGTTCATGTGAACCACGAATTTTTCCTATACTTAGCAGATCGCATTCCCTGAGCTTTGCCGCACTTAAACTTACTAACTCACTAAAATTCGCATTTAAAATTTATCACTTTATTTATTCATATAATAGTTCAAATAATTTTATTAAAACATTTTTAAAGGAGAGAAAAACAAAAAAAGATTTTTGATTTTTCGCTTTTATTGATTCTATTTGCGGCTCCAGTTTGCTCGGAATGATCATATTCGGCGGAAAGTTCTGCAACGAAATCTGTTGTAACCCTGATATTGATCCGAATTGTAATTGTGATCGGAAGCATTTCTCAAATTTGTACGTCTTTAAATTTCAATTACAATTTATAACAAATAGTGTTCAACAAAATTCATTGATTTGGAATTTTTGATTTCCTTTGTTCAAGATTGTGGGCGTTTATCACGGTCTTTCAGGTCTTTCCCAATACTTGTATTTTACTATATTGCTGTATTCATTCTTATCACGTTGCTGATACAATGGAAAGCCATATTCCTTTGGATCACCAAATGTTCTGGTTTTTTTGTGTATAAAAATCTTGTCGGCTTTTAATTAAAGTTGTCTAAAATAACGCATAGATTCTAACGCAAGAAGATTGGAACGTAGTACTGTTCAATGGAATGGAGAAAACGAGTCCTTGGGCTGCATTGTATTTTGTCGCCCTCATGACATTTGGAAATTACGTTCTTTTCAACCTACTCGTCGCTATTTTAGTTGAAGGATTTTCTTCCGAAAGAGTAGAACGTGAACAAAAAGAAAGAGAAGCAGAAGAAAGGGCTAATCGTGAAGCAAAAGCTGGCGAGCTAAAGGCTGAAATTGAACCAACAGCCCCTTCGCCTGGCCCTTCTACTTCGTTACTGCCGCCTGCTCCAATAATTATAACTTGCATCGCTGCTACCCCAGAGGTAAAACAATTAAATTCCGTCCACTTCCCTTGGCAGAAAATGACTCATAAAAAGTTTAGCGAGTAGTACTTAGCCGTACTTATTGGGAAAAAAATCTTTGATACAGGGTTCACCACATCCACCCAGTAATATTGGCTCAAAGTCAAACCTAGGCTCACCTCAAGTTTCCTACTCTTCATTAAACTCATCCTACTTTCTCCATCCAGCTCACATTGAAGTTGATCTTCATTCTTCACCAAGTCCATCAAGAAATAGTCTAAGTCCTTACATGACATCTCCAAGTATAAGTCCAATGAGTTTTAGCCCTGTCTCAAGTCCTCGTCGAAGTCCTTTTCTTAAGAGAGCCAAAAGTTGGAAAGAAGAGAAACAACAAAGGAAAAAGGAAAGACGCTGCAGTCTGAGTCCTAATCTCAAAATGAACGAACACAATAATCACAATAACAACAATAATATACACTCGAGGTATATCCGGCTATAAGTTTTCTCCCTTGCCCTAGAAAATCTACAGAACTTCTTAGACCGGGGGCTTATATCATTTCTTCGGATATATTTTTTTTGCAGTTGGTGCGAATCTCGTTGTACCAGTGTTGGAGGGTCTGGTTCTCCTCCATCAATTCGAAGCGTTAGCATAAGACTGAAATCTTTTAAAGATAAGTGCCATGATGTACTCCATTGGATGAGAGAACGATCTGATTATTCTTGCTTTCTATTTCCTCCTGAACATACGTACGTTGTTGGAA
>JAQGCM010001868.1:0-13161 GCA_034699705.1 Hymenaphorura dentifera
GTATTTTGTTTCTAGATATTTTTGGGAGAGAAGACCCGAGCTTTAAGCCATCATGGTGTTTGAGAGTGTTGTTGTCGATCTGCTGAATCGACTTCTGGGCGACTATTTTGAAAATCTAGACACGTCGCAACTTAAGCTTGGAATATGGGGAGGTGAGATGTATTTTAGTATTTTTTGTTCACGGAATACAAGGCATGCGATATTTTGGTCCTGGACTAATGCTTTTATGTTCAATTACAGGCGACGTGGTTTTACGAGATCTTCTGCTAAAGGCTTCAGCCATGGACGACGTTGGGCTTCCATTCAAAGTTGTAGTAGGGAAACTAGGTAACCCAATTTGGCATATTCGGGTCAAATCCAAGCACTATTCGACAACTTGATTTGTATGGCATTTTTGATTTATGTGCAAATCTTTGTTTTGTTAGGTACGCTGACCATGAAAATTCCATGGCAGAGCCTTTATACCGCTCCCGTAGAGCTAAATCTGAAGGACCTATACCTCCTAGTCGTGCCTTCCTCCTCTGTTGAATACAATCCGGCTGCAGAGGAAACTGCTATGCAAGCTGCCAAACAAAAAGAAATCGCTCGGATCGACGAAATCCGAAAAAATCAAAATCTTCCAAAGACGGGTATTTAGCTTTTGGAATTTAGGATTTTATTTTAGAACTTGGGTTGGCGGGTGGGATTTGATCTAATGTTAGTGTTGGATATCGTTAGAACCGGAAAGCGACACATTCGCCGAGAAACTGATCACACAGATTATCAAGAATGTACAAATCAAAATCGAGTCGATTCATGTGAGGTACGAAGATGGGGTTACGAAACCAAGCAGTCCTTTTGGGTTTGGTGTCATTCTTCGAAAGCTTAATGTGCAAACCACTGACACAGATTGGAAGCCAGCAATTATCTCAGAAATTGTGCAAACTATCCACAAAGTATGCAAAAATTAAAAATTATTCTTAATCAACTAGATCACAATACTTATCATATCACAATATTAATTCCCGCCTCCAATTTGTTCATCTTAGATGGCAACTCTCGAAGGCCTTTCACTGTATTGGAACTCTAGCGCCGTTCTGCTGAGCCAGCAAAGCACGAATAAAACTGAATTAGTAGAGCACATGAGAGAAATTGTTGACAATGCAGAGTCGTCACTGACTTACAGTAATCTTAAATTTTCAGAACTATCGATATGCGATGCACATTTATAGATTTAGTAAATTAAGATAATTACTATTGTATTTCCAGTCCTGGGTCCAATTTCTTCGGAAGCAAAAGTTCAGCTTACACCAAGCCCGGAGAGAGGGGCCAAACCATTTTCAATGCCAAAAGTAATAGTGGATGTGATAATGCAGGAACTTGCGCTAGGTTAGCGAAAATCCTTTGGAAGTCTACAAATTCGCTATTTTTTATAGTTAAGGTTTTTATTATTGTATACCTGGCATGTTCTTAGGAATGACCAACAAGCAATTTCAAGATGTTACCGAATTGGCAGAATCATTGGATTACATGACACGAGCACAACTTCACAGAAAATACAGGCCCCTTGGCATTACCGAACACAAAGGCAATGCTAAAATATGGTACGTTGTCTTGTCCTAGTTTTTTCCAAATTCCTTACTGTACATTTGAGCATTTTGAATTTCCTTACATAACTTTTCTGTAAACTAGGTGGAAATTCGCCTATCGTTGTATTGTTGAAGAAGACGTTCGCCGCCGGCACAGTAACTGGAGTTGGGACAACATGAAACGGCATCGGAATCTTACTCGAATTTATGCCGACGTAGGAATTTAAAATGCCTAAGTTTAGAATTGTTGGTCATATCCAATTTTCCAATCCAATATTTTAAATTTCTCAATGCAGGCTTACTATAAAAAGCTGTCCGCTAAGAAGCCGAAACCGGATGTAGATGCCCAAGTAACTACCTGTGAGAAAGAATTGGATGTGTTCAACATAACTCTTGTCAGAAAACAAGTAGAACTGAAAATCGAAAGGGAAGGGAAACGAAAGTCTGTGACGGCTTCTAGTGGAGGATGGTTCGGTGGTTGGTTTGGAGGAGGTGCTGCAGCTGATGCCCCGGTTTCCAGCACGGATGCTATTGTGCTCAAATTTGAAGAGGCCCTCACTCCTGATGAAAAGAAGAAACTTTACGGAGCCATTGATTACACCGAGGGTGCACTTCCGCTCGACTATCCTAAAACATATATCGAGTACATGCTTAACTTCAAGTTGCACTCATTGAAATGCACTGTACGCGAAATGATAGAAGACTCGAAAACTGTGCAGACTGTGGGTACAAAGATTGTAGAAATAACAATTGCAGACGTGACAACTGCGTAAGTCAGACCTTATAGTTTTGCGAAGTTTCCTTTTGGCTACAAATGCTATTCGAAAGTTTGTAATTTTCTACATAACATTCTATTGTGCTACTATTTCAGATTGTCCACTCGTCCTGTCAAAAATGGACTCAAAGTTTCGGTGAATATGGGTAGTATTGAAGCGATTGGGCTTCAACCCAACATCCACGTTCCTGGACCTCGGTTGATCAGTTCTAAAGTTATGGATGGGAAAGACCATCTATTTGAAATATACTTTGAAAGTCACCCACTGGACTCGCAGGCAGATCAAAAAGTTATTGTGTCCGCTCAACCAATTGAAGTTATTTACCACGCGAAAACAATTGTTCAGCTTGTAGAGTGTTTTGCTCTACCTCCAGAAATTCAACTGAGCAAGTGAGTTGGAGTCGATCTGTCATGTTTTCTAAATAAATGATTTCCAAACGAATCCTACGTTTACAGCCAATTTACGCTGGAATACAGCAGGTTTATATGTTTTAGAACAATGATCAGAGTACGGTTTTGTATATTTCCCCAGACTTCAAGCCGCTACTGTCGCCACACTCAACGAGTGGAAAATGCAATCTACCTCTGGAATTCAGAACCTAATTGAGAAGAAAGGGGAGTTGGACATCAATATCGAATTTCTGGCACCGTATGTCTTGATTCCACAGGGCGGAACTCTGAACCAGTAAATACAAATGACTTCATTCAATATTTCAAATTTCATTCCAATTAACCAACTTACTGCCAAATGTCTCTAACGATATTCAACATATTTGTGATTTTAGCAAGAGTGGAAGTGTTTTGATTCTAGATTTGGGTAAGATCAGCGTGAAGAGTAAACCTAGAGGTAAAATCCAACATCAAACCAAAGCCAAACTTGATGAGCATGGGCGCAAAGAATTGATGCAGGCAGTGCTCGAAAGGTCCTACGACACATTTATGATCACGTTGAAAGAATTTCAAGTAAGTATTGCAGAATAGTTGTCGGAAGTGGTTATTGTTCTCAATTACTATAGTAAATCACTTCTGCTTCTAGATTCTCTTAGCTCTTCCAGGAGAGGACTATATGTCGGTTTACCGCAAAGACGGAACTCTTCCCGACCCATCGGTTCAAACTCTACAACCATTAATCGCCTCTAAAGAATTCAGCGTTCAGTTGGATCAATGCATTGTTCAAGATGACCCCAGACTACCCAAGATCAAAGTGTCAGCAGGGCTTCCTCTGCTCGCAGTGGATATTACGGAAAATCGTTTGCTAGAACTCGTGAAACTTTTGGTCACCCTCCCGTTTCCACAGTCGGATGCTGTGATTATGGAACCCATAATACCGACAGATGCGGTAAGCATGTATTCTGAAAAGTTTTATTATTCAGTGTCGGTTTAGTTTGCGCATTCGTACAGTTTAACTATTACAGTTAATCTGTGCCCGGAATCTGTATGCGGTGGGTCGCAACTTTCGTCAAATAATTATATTGCTGATTATCTAGTTGGCGCACGATACTGCCTTGGCCGAGGCCTATGCCGTTGCTCATATCATGCACGCTGATGTCGATGTCACGGACAGGAAGAAAATGAAAGACCCAGCTGATATTGTGGAATTTACTGAAATGATTTTGAATTTTACTATCACGGGTTAGTACGGATGTTTTACATAACATAATTTAAGTCAGGAAATGTAATAATTGAATTTTATTTGTTTACAGCTATCCAACTAAGAATCACAAGGGTGGATGGAACGGATTTCGTACCTTTGGCAGACTTTGTGATACAAAATCTTGAGACAAAGTTGACGAACAAGACCTACGGAACTGGAATTGACGTGGCAGTGGGCGGGCTAACTCTCTGTGCTCTCACACATACAATGCCGGACTTAGTTGGACCCTTGTATTTACTCAAAACTCCACTGACCGAAGGCAAAGATCTCCATCTCTTGAACCTGCACATGTTTTCGGTGAGTGTAACTGATTAATTTCGAGCCGAACATTGTTGCACATGTTTTATGTGTTGATAATTGTTCTTAATTCTTAGATAACTCCTGATTGCCCTGCAAAATTTTCATCGAAAGTGAAACAACATATTAAAGCTGACGTGACTTGCCTAGATATAATTTTGCATCAAGAAGCGTTGAACACAATCCTAACTTTTGTTGACGGCGCAATGACATCCTTTAACAAAGCTTTGGAAGGGGATGGCACTACTAAAGATGCGGAATCGGCTTCGGTTTCACTATTCTCAGTAAAGAAAGATGATAAGAAATCTCAACGTGAGTGTTTAATTTTCTTAGAAATTCGTTTTATATTGTCAGTAAATGAATGCTGTTCCGTAATTGTGTTGTAATGTGTGCAATAGTGTCGAGGTTAGAAGCAACGCGAAAAGCTGTGGCCAAGAAACACAATAATCCCGACGACGTTTTACTTCAAGTCGAAGCACATTTGGATCGTCTCACGCTGCAACTTTCAACAACCGCGAAAAACATTGTAAAAGTTGTATTGAGCAAGCTGGACGCAAGCTTTACTCAAAAGCCAAAGAAATCGTTGGTCTCTCTGGAATTGACAGAATTGACTGTTTTGAATTTGGATCCTCAATGCTTTTACCAAAAAATGCTAACCGTGGAAGCTGACAGGGTAGTTCATGTTCATGTCACAATGTATGAAGAGGCAACAGCAGGCAAGAATTATTTGGACATGAAAAAGCATGACATGAAAGTAAGAGTTGAAACTGGAAGTCCGCTCATTATTTATCTGAGCGTATTTGTGGATGAGATCATGGAATTTGTGAATACATTCCAAGCTGCGAAAGAAGCCATGATTGATGCCTCTGTTTCTGGTAATTGTTAATTTTCTATGGCCTTTATACAATTTTGAGTTTTGTGTTTAAAACAGACCAACAACTAATTGAATATTCTGATTAAATTTGTGTAGCCGCTGAAGCTGCAAAAGAAAATGCCACTCAAGTTTACTCAAGTACTCAAAGGATATTATTGGACGTCGAACTCAAAGCTCCAAGGATTATTGTTCCTAGGAATAAAAATTCCCCTTCTGCTATTCTGGCCGATCTTGGTAATTTGACCGTGCAAAATTCGTTCATAAAGATGCAAGGGGAAGACGTAACAAATATTGTAATCATTGACGAGATACGGATTTCATTGGAAAATATGCAAATGTCGCGGTAAGACGATTCAAACAAGTCGATGGCTATTGTCTGCAATATGCGAATAAATTTAATTTATGGTGCAGGGTTATCATGGACAAAGAGACACAGACAGCAATTGTCCAGTGCCTAATGCTAGACCCCGTGTCATTCAAGGTTGAAATACGTCGTAATTTGTCCACGGAGTGGTACAATGAGATTCCATCGATTGACATTAACGGACGCCTAGATTCAGCGTACCTCAGAGTGAGCAGTGAGGACTACGATGTTCTAATGGCTTGTCTCCTGGAGAATGTTTCCGGGGGCGGTAACCCTCCTCCATCTACGTCGAAAACTTCAATTAGCGCCAAAGACTCGCAAACAGCTATGAAGAGTAAACCTCGGACAACCACTGGTTAGATTGGTTTTATTAAATGCCTTGAATTTTTTTTTGTATTGAGTTGTATTAACGGAATTTGTTTTCTTTTAGGTGAAACTTTGACGGCAATAGCAGAAGTTCATGAAGACGAGGACGGTATGAGAGAAATCCTCTCCGTACAAAAAGAATTCCAAAGCCCATACTGCTCCATGAAATTGAACATTGTGATTGGCGAGACGGGTGTAGTCATGTACCAAGGATCCTCGAACTTAGACGGCAACATCGGACTGGTCGAACGAGACAAGAAACACGCATTTGCAGATTTCAGAATTGACAATATCTCTGTGGCTCTAACAATGTGGACAAATCAGAACATGAATTGTGTCCTCACTATTAGCGAACTGAGTTTAGATGATTGTCGACCAGGTACTCGGGCAATCACTAATTTGATTCAAAGGAAATCAGCTTCCAGCGAAACCATTCTCACAGACTCTGCCACCGTGAAAATCACTTTTCGCACTGATGTTGCTGGAGGCACAGGAACTACGCTCAACATCGAAACGACAAGTCTAACATTCGTCCTTTACTTGGACTACCTTTTTCAAATTACTGGATTCTTCACAGCGTTTCAAAGTGAAATTCCAGCAACCAAGCCTGAGACTGGGATTAGAATCGAGGAATATCCAACTTCTTCGGATCCTGGCCCACTGAGGGAAATCACACCCAGTAAATTAACACCTGCCGAATCTGGAGATGAGGCAAAGGAGTCAGTTGCCAAATCCGAACCCCCGTTCAACGTTTTTTTCACAATGGCTGAAACTGAAGTGGTTCTTGTTGAAACGTTGGATTCTGTCAATACGAATGCGCTGTTGCTCAACTGTGAGGTGTCCGTGAAATATGTCGCATCGGAGAAAAAATCCAACATGATGGGAGCCATTAACAAAGTCAAACTGAGTACTTGCACATATAACCCCGAGTCTAGAGGGCAATCCTTAGCTGAAGTTATCAGCCCGATGTCAGTCACGATCGTCATGAATGTGACGGAAGAGTTGGGTACTCTGATTGACCTCAACATCTCGGATATC
This sequence comes from Hymenaphorura dentifera, assembly GCA_034699705.1. NCBI lineage: Eukaryota > Metazoa > Arthropoda > Collembola > Poduromorpha > Onychiuridae > Hymenaphorura > Hymenaphorura dentifera. The sequence goes on from JAQGCM010001868.1 coordinate 6,937, forward strand.
TTTATACGCTTGACAGCCGGTGAGTCAAACAGTTTTGCATTGGTTTTCCATATATCAATCTAATTTTGGACAACTTTCTGCAGGAACTCTTGAGCTTTTGTTGAAGATTTCATCAGGACTGACTGCGTCTCCGGATGGACCAACCGAGACGAAGGAATTCAACGACTATTCAGGTCTTTGGGACGTGAAACCATTGGAGGAGGCTAACTTTTGGTTTCTGAAACCAGATGCCTTGGTCGAAGTTGGGCAGGATGCACTGCAAGTTAAAAATATTGAGGACAAATCTGCGAGACTTTTCGAAGTTGCAGAAGATCTGGTCGTCAGAGAAAGGCTTGTGTTGGAGTCTGGTTGCATCGTTGTTACCTTTGAAACCGGCGGTGGGGCAAACACGGTCCCGGTCCTACTTCTTGAAACTGACGTCGACCTTCAAATGTTTGATTGGTCTCAAAAAGTACGCAGTTATTCTCCCAATTGACTTGTAATGCACTTTTCGATTAATTTGTCAATTCTTTGTGCAGTTGCAAATAGCTGGACGATTGAAACTAGAAGCGGCTTATTACAATGCTGTGTATGGAATGTGGGAGTTCCTTGTTGAGCCCGTGGAAATGCGTCATCACGGAAAAGTATCTCATCAACCTTGGGAACTTCTATTTGAGGTAAAAAAAAATTCTGAAAACAATGTGTAGCAAAGCAAATTTCAGAAATTGCTATTTAACTTGATATTGTTCTTGTTTTGCAGTATTCTACTGTTGACACTGTTGTTAGTGGTGGCGGGGACGACGGGTTAGAGCAGAAACCTCCGGCATCTTTCATGGCAATCAGTTTACAATCTCACGTAAGTTCATCATCGAACTTTTGTAAAACCAAGCACAGTTTGTTTCATTTGGCAATTTTTTCAGGATTTGCTGGAACTCACGATCACCAAGACTGCTCTGGAAGTGATCAACATTTTGACGGAGGATTTTAATGAGGCAGTAAAAGCTCTCGTGTCACAAAGGGACGTGTCGACTTCCGCCTACACAATTGTCAATGATTGTGGTTCAGATATAAAACTCGACCTTCGTGGAACTCCTTTTGCATTAGTTCGTAAAGGAATCACCTACGATGAGGCACTTCTGAAACAAGGCACCTCCCTCAATTTGGGACTCATTGAATCATACGATATGACAAAGCATCATACGTCCGTGTTGAAAGAACAAGAAGGACGTGTAGAGCGGCTGCTTAAAATTAATGTAAATATTTTCAATTCGGAAATTTTCAAGCTGCAACGGAAACAAAATTAAACCGATGTTTAATTTTAGGTGGAGGAATATGATTTCACAAGCGCTATACCCGTAAACAGGGCTGAGAAAAGATATTACGGCTTAAACAAAAGGACTGAATGGAGCAATAACATGAGCTATGGAATTTTATGTGACACTACAGTCAAGGATTGTTCAAAAGTTGTTACAATTCGTGGCATTGTTCAGGTTTGTTGCTCTTGTAGATTTAACTCGATTTCAACACAAATTTGGAGTTGGTCTACTAATCTTTCTTTGTTCTGAATAGGTAACAAATTCATTGTCAATTCCGGTAGACGTTTACTACATGAACAGCAGCGGAACCGCTGTGATTCTGGCCGGAACTGTTGAGAAACACATTCCTCTGAATCTTCCACTTTCTGCAGTTTATACAAAGTCTTGTGAACTGTTTTTCGCACCGAAAGGGTAAGAAAATGTTGTTTTGCTGTGATCTGTGATGATATGTTTTGATATGAATTTATACCTGTTTATTTTCTAATTTGAACCAGCTACACAGTGTCAACTTTGCCGTATGTCTGGTCAACACTAATGAAAGATCTACTGTTGAATACATTTGTGACATGCAAGTCTCGGGAACCTGAAACTGGAGCGGACATACATCTCAAAATTATTGGAGAGGCAAAACAAGCCCTTTTGGAAGCAACAAACCGAAAAACTCTGCAGAGTCAATTCTATCAAATCACACTCAAACCTCCATTGGTCTTAAATAATTTACTCCCAGTTTCGCTGGCATTCGTAATCGGTGGAACTGATAACACTATCATCGCCGAGAAGGGCCACTCTGTTCAAATAACTAATTTGGAAGTCGGAGTCAAAGAAGATTTCCAACTTTTACTTAAGGTGAACACGTTTTGGAAATTCTGCTAAGAACGAAATTGAACGGTCTTATTTGAATTGAAAACTTTGTTTTAGATGTTGAACTACGACGATCAGTCATGGAGTTGTCGAATCAAAATGACCAAGCAAACCCCCGAGTTGTCAACCTGGTGTTTTCAATCTGACTTAAACAAGCAAAATTCAATCTATCTTGGCATTCACAGGGAATTGACTGATGACATTATTACTATTCATGTGTATTGCCCGTTTTGGATGATTAATAGGACTGGGCTTGATCTTGCCTACAAGGTAGGGATTTGAGCACATCATTTTTGCGCTACGATTACGACTACGTGGCTTAGATTCCTGGAATATTTATCAATTCTAATTTCGTTCTGACCAGACCGAGGAAAAAGAGGGCCCTGTGACTCCCCATTTGGCGGCTCGGGAGGACCCTGTCATGTTTTCATTTCGTGGCAAGGCATTTTTCTCCAAGAAAAAAGCTGTTGTCAAAGTTAATGAGAAAAGTGATTGGTCTGAAAAGTTTTCCATGGATGTGGCAGGAAGCGCGGGTTCTGTTGTATGCAAATCCCCTCTCTGTGACTACCAGGCAAGTCTTTAGCTAAGCTTCACAAGAGATTTAATATCAAAAGAGGATTTATTCATCGAATTCTGACGTTTTAGGTGGGCGTTGAGATTGTGCTTACAAATTGGGGTCTCACTAAAACAATCATCTTCACTCCTCGATTCTTCCTCATCAACCAATGTTCATATCTTGTCTACCTCTCCGAAAAAGATAAACCGGAAGAGAAGGTCCCAATGGAACCTTCAAAATGTGTTCCATTCTGGCCGAAAAGTAAAAATGCAGTCGTCAAAGCTCAAGTTGAGGGGACAGATGAGTCAACAGAGCCATTCCACTACGACCATGTTCATAGCACACTTCTTCGTACAAACAATAAGGTAAAAATTGGTTTATATTTGTGCAAATTTTGCTGTTGCTACATTTTCCGGTTGGATTTAGTATGGTGGAGTTCATGCGGATATCCACGTAACGGAAGTGAGTACAGTAATCACTTTCACCGAGTATGCTCTTGGCAAAGCACCTGCACTCATCGTCAACTACACGAGTGACAGTACGTTGGAACTTACAGAAAAAGGAGTTGACAGCAACATCACAAGGTTTGAACAGGAATGAAGTTTAGCTTGAAGCTATCCGGTTGTGGTTTTATGTTCAAATTTACCTTTAAAAAATTAGGGTCGTTCAACCTGGAATGTCACAACTAATTTCTTGGTTGGATCCAATGGGTGAGAGAGTCCTGATTTGGTCACCTTCCACTACTGGAAAGAAAAACAGCTTCACAGACAAATTACATGGGGTAAAACCACTTAATCTCTATCTTGAAATTTCATTGTTTAACCCTCTGTTCAATTTTTGACTTTGTAGGATGGCTCGGGTTCCTATAAATGGACAAATTCCAATGGTCAAGAAATTGAATACTATTGGGTTTGCTTTTTGGATGGGCTCCAACGAGTTTTGCTTTTTACGGAAGATTCTCTCCTCGCTAGCTATTTGCAGTCTTCAAGAGAAATTGAAGTCCCAACTTCAGACTACACGGTTATGCTGCACGGTAATTGTTTAATTTGCTTCCAATCAGGCAGAATTTGTTGGTTCCTAATGCCGAAATATTGAACTTCGTTCTCAGGTCTTGGGCTATCCCTTGTCAACAATCAGACGTTCAAGGAAGTTATGTACCTGAGACTTGCAAGGTAAAAGTTCTATTGCATTGTTAGATTGAACTGAGTCGAATAAATAAAAATGTAACTTGATTGTAGCTCCGATGTGGCGTGGGAGGCATCCAAACCTGGGAAGAAACCTCGCTATAAACCACTACTGGAGAGAGATAGTGCAGCGATTGAAGTTGCATACCAAAATTACCTTAATGAGAAAGCCATCTCATCTACTGCCAAGTCACACCTCACGCTCTATGGGGGTATTGAGGTTAGACTTTTTGACATCTAAGTAGAACTAATTTTTCGGAGAATTTGCTAAAATCGTGGAATTTTCCTTTGCAGATTGACTTTGTGGATTCGAAAATGTATAAGCCACAAGTGAAGGATCTTCGACGTGTTTTTCAAACTGGAGTTTGGGTTCACTACAAGACCTTCCCACATTCAACACAGTTTCATGCCAAATTCAACCGACTTCAAATTGACAACCAACTTCCAGACTGTATTTTCCATATTGTTCTTGCTCCTGTGCCTCCACCGAAAAGTGTTTCTGCCCACAGTGGTAAAATTGCGTTAAATACCGATGAATCAATCAGCTCATACTCTGTAGCACTTCAATAAAACATATTTCACTTTTGCAGACGTTCCCAAGCCGTTTGCTGAAGTGAGCATTATGCAACGAATGACAGCACACAGTACTGTGATTCAGTTCAAATATTTTAAAGTCTTGGTTCAAGAATTTCACATTAGACTTGACATATCTTTCGTAAATGCCATTGTGGAATTATTCAGCGAAACCGGAGAAAAGAAAATGGAGAAAATGGTATGTGCAGTGAATTTTTTAACTCGCATTGCTTAAGTTGTTTCCTAAAAAGGTGAATTGTTGAATTGGTTTTGTGATTATCTAATACAGGTTGAATACTTTGGCAAAGATTACGACGAGGCGTGCACCACAATGGATGCTTTTCTGGCGAGACACATTGTTTCTCAAGGTCAAAAGCACTTTTACGATTTTCTTCATTTTTCACCGTTGAAGGTAATTTACTTTGCCAAATGCACTGTGCAATATTCTGACAAAATATTCTCCTCAAATTATTTGTCAATAAACTCTGAACTCTAATTTAGATTCACGTCAGTTTCTCTATGGGCGGTGCAACCCAGTTGTCGAATAATTTCCTAAATCTACTTCTTCAGAGTTTGGGAGTTACTCTGACCGAGATTCAAGATGTTGTGTTCAAGTGAGTGACATTTAGCGCAACCATTTGTTCATGGTTTGATTAGAATTTTCAGTCAAATGTTAATTTTTAATTTTGTTTTACAGATTGGCTTGTCTTGAGCTGGTAAGTTGGGAGTTGCGCAATTTCTATACACTGGCTTTAAATTTCTGTGTATTGTTGCCTACATAAATGCTACTACCACATAATAAATAATATTGTTTGTCATTTTCAGCAACACATGTTCCTGTCAGGAGATCAACTGTACGATGAGGCGTACTCACATTATTCATCACAGGCAATCAAGCAATTGTACGTGCTCGTATTAGGACTTGACGTTATTGGAAATCCGTATGGTTTGTTCCTCGGGGTGACCGAAGGAGTGGAAGCATTTTTCTATGAACCGTTTCAGGTTTGTTTACAATAGCTTATTAAGCTAACAAAGACAAGGGGGGATAGGGAATTGAAACTTTGTGTTTTCAGGGTGCGATTCAAGGACCCGGCGAATTTGCTGAGGGGTTAGCTCTCGGTGTGAAATCTTTAGTTGGACACACTTTGGGTGGTGCGGCCGGAGCAATGTCCCGCATAACTGGTACCTTGGGAAAAGGAATTGCAGCACTTACCATGGATGATGAGTACCAAAAGAAACGGCGTGAGAATATTAGTCGACGCCATGATGTGGGCGAAGGGCTAGCTCAGTCAGGGAAAGGTTTAGTCATGGTAAGAAACAGCTTGAATTTGGTGAATTTCTTGCCCGCCCAAGCTAAACTGATGATTTCATGACCAGGGTTTCTTTGATGGAATCACTGGAGTTGTTACCAAACCTTTCAAAGGAGCCAAACAAGAAGGTGTGGAAGGTTTCTTCAAAGGGCTTGGCAAAGGAGCAGTTGGGCTCGTAGCTCGACCAACAGCAGGGGTAGTGGATTTCACGAGTGGGACGTTTGATGCAGTGAAAAAGTGAGTGAAATACATTTGCACTCTTTTGATTTCGACTGTTCACAAATTTAATGAATATTTTGATGGATTCATGTACAGAGCAACATCCGTTTCTGAGGAAGTTCGTCGCATGAGACCCCCTCGTCATATTCCAACAGATTCAATTCTTCAACCGTACATAGCTCATGAAGCCGAGGGAATGCAACTAATAAATGTGAGTAATTTCAAAT
>JAQGCM010001869.1:0-13155 GCA_034699705.1 Hymenaphorura dentifera
CTGACATCTAAATGTCAAGGTGATATTCAGTAATACTAAATCCTTCGGGCTGTCCCTCAGTCGCGACTGATTATTGTATAGTGCAATTGCTACAAATTATTGCAACTTTTAAGGAAACACTGAAAACAATGTTTGCCGAATAAAAAAGTTGTTGAGGAAGCAAGCATCCAATGACCATACCTTCATACCTTCCTCAACAGCCAAAATATACATTACTCAGCCGTCAAGAAAACGCGACGAACGCCGTAATTCTTTGGAGGACTGACTGAACACTCGATTCGCACACTAAATACATCGCCATAACTATAAAGTTTGTGTCCTTGATAATCTCACTATTTTTACACTTCTTCGAGTACAAAAAAATTGCAACAAATGTGCCGCTTTAGCACCCCTCCGAGAAAGAGTGTGAAATTGTCTTTCTTTTATAAGATGTGAAGCATTGGACTATTACAATTTGCAATTGCAAGACATTCAAGTACCGTTGCACACTTTTATCTTTCCTATTATTCTTCCTATTATAGAATGATGTAGTCGCGTCCAACCAATTTGTAGATTGGCATTGCATTGCATCTCATCCAAGATTTGTAACTTGTGTAATCGGAGATTATCATCTCCGCCCGCATCACTCACACCGTTCCGTTCGTCCTTTGCTAGGTGCTCTCTCAACACTCAACCATTCAAGATTATTAATGTATGAAATCTTCCACACATAATGCAAATCTAAGGTTGAGTCCGCATCAATTATTTTCCACTAAAGCGACTCTAAACAAAAGTCAAAAGTGACACCTCAAATGTCCACGCCTTTGTTTGCCAGAATGAAACGGAATCCATTAGTAGACGTTCCTTCCAGAAGGAATTACCACGCAAAAAAAAACGCTAAAGAGAACAGATCACTACCCGAAATTTAATTGCTTCTACGGTAGGTAGAAACCGAGGAAGTTGGGAAGGACAGAATTTAATTTATGACTAATATATTAGTACCATTGCACGACGTGATTGAATCGCCAACCGTCTGAATCATCGTCAAACTTCTTTAAGATGTGCGTAAAGCTAGAATGATGATGAAATTTAATATAGATGTGATCAAAATTATTACCTTAGCAGAGCGCATAATTAAGTCGACACCTACAGGGTCGGGAAATATTTAATCGGTTATTTGGCTTGCTTACATCGTATCCTTCATATTGCTTCCACGAATTACTTACAAGAATCTTTGCTTTTTTGAGAAAAATTCATTTCATGACAAAACATTAACCGGACCAAATGGAATTTGTTGGTCTCGCCTAATCAAACTCAAAGTTCTGAAAGAAATTAAAAATTCGGCTAAATGTTCTGTTTTTGCTGTTCTGCTATCGAGTTTGGGAGGATCAATGAGAAAGCTTTACGAGAGCAAAGGATATATTGTTCCAAATATCATTCATTCTGACGTTCATTTGTTTTTGCTTTTTTGTTTGCGTTGCTTATTCCGTAACACAAGTTAAGTGGAAGGATTCTATGAAATTGTTGTTGATTGTTGATGAGTACGGGATTGAGTACCGCCAAGTTTTCCAAAGGCCCTAACCGAGTTCTACGGAATTGAATTCAAAATTGAAATTTTTTGAATAGTTTTTCTTTAACGATTTCAACTATAAAATAGCTTTGTGTTGAAATTGATAAAAGCCACATTTAGTTATTTCTCGCTCTCCAATAGTACATCTTGTTTAGTTTAGTTTCCGTAATTTTTCTGATGGAATTTCCCGTTCACCAAACTAATTATTGAATTCATGAGGAGTGCCAATTGACGATGTTGTATTGCATGAGCTATAAAATGGATGGATCAAATAAATTACATGCGGTGATTGTTGGGTCAATGTTTTTCATTTGCAGAGCGTAGCATTGCCATCCCAGTAGGGATTGGTGGGAATAGCAACTATTTTGCAAATCTGATTGTCCAAATTAGATTGTTGCATTAAAATTTGAAGGGCATTTCTTAATGTCATCATTTTTGTCAATTGCTTGAGTTCATTTCGCAATCGTAATCATAAACTGAACTCCCACACCAAGAACCGCAAAGTGCAACTTATTGCTCAATCATACTGGTGTCGATTGACCCACAGAAGACCAGAATTGTTCCAAAGTTGTAATTGCAATTTAGTGTTGCCAAATTACTTCAGATTTATCAAATAAAACCGGACCAGACACTCAGTTTGTATCATTAGTAAATTGAGTGGCAGATTGGCACGCTAATTTGTTTCGTACAGTTTATACTAACTGGACTGCTTTTTTTGTATTACTTTGAAAATGCTCATTCTTGTTTTGTTTGCTCGAGTTGGCAGACAGGCAGAAATCTGACGTTAGAATCGAACATGTGTATTCGCACTTTTAGTAGTAGTTCTGTGAACTCAGGTTTAGTTAGTTTACAGTACACTATAAAATTGCACACATAAAAACACGATGCAATTTTGATAGTAGTCTTCCCAAGTGATGCTTCTCCGTCCGCGATGCAGAACGACAGATCGAGACAGTCTTCCCCATGAAACGTGACTTTGTCCACGGTCAGAGTGCGGTTCCGATTTCTCTCTGAAATATTGCCGCCGCATCCGGGACAAACACGTGCTCCGAACTATGAGGTGGAGGCGGTGGAGTCGCGAGCATACAGCCGAACGGAATTTTCACGTGGTGCAAGACTTGAAAAGTGGCTTGAGCAAAATTGAATTCGAGCGGGTTTACGAAACACGGGTAGTGAATGGTTTTGAAAGCGAGGTCAAGTTGCTGCAGCTGAGGCAGCCGAGGGAATCGGAGCGGTCGTGCTTCCGTGTTAATCTCCGACTTTAGGCCCAAATAAACCGAGACTGACTTGAGGGTTTTAGAAAAACATTCCAAAGCGCCGGCCAGTCCAGCCATCTTCTCGTCTCGCCCTCGCCCTTGGACTTGCTCAGTGCTGAATCGAAAGGTTTCAAAAACTTGCTGGAATGGGCTGCCTCGATTGTTGTCCAGGTACCGGGCTTGGTAGCGGAGCTCATCCACGTCCATGATTTTGAGGAATTCACGCTTGGGAGAATTTCAAGCTTGCGATAAATGCGCTTTTTGTTTGTAGCGAGTGATTCACGCGAGGGAGAAAAACAGATTCACGCGTGAGAGAAATTCCAAAACAAAAAAAAATTAGCGCGAAATCCACACAATTCGGAATTTTGGAGCTAAAAATTCACACTTTTGAGAACAAATCGAGAATTTGAATCACGAAGTTTCCGGTATGAGGTTGAGGTTGACCAGTACAATTACGGCAGTGCATGCGTGTCCAAGTGTCCCACTCTCTTGTCCAGTTGTAATTTTCTTCCAGATCAAACGTGAATTAAATTTTTTTGACTTAAAATGTTAAAAAAACCAAACGTTGACATTCGGAATGGTGGTCCGGTCGCAGTGTCATTTTAAATTCAGCAGTATTTTATGATTGCCAATTTGTACAAATTCATAATAATTATTATGAACTAGGCGGTATTGGAAAGAAGGGGAATAAATTCCGCGGCTCACTTTCTGTGCTGTAGAAATTAAAAATGCCCATGTTCATCAAATTGTCGCCACAAGACACATGTAAAACCCGAAAACCGATTGATCGGGTACACCGAATTTTATCATGTCGGATCAATTGTAAAAAATATTTATTGTAGTAGAACGACTATTTGTCCTGCATAGCTGATTGAGTCGAATTGTACAAAAGTAATTTTGTTCTAGAACCTCATGTGAAGCTCAGAGGCTCGTACAAGTGAATGCTTATAAAGTTTTCAGTAAGCACTACAGTGCGCGGAACTAGCTTGGTACTTGTGGGACTTCGCTTTTTGTAAACGTTGAAGGAATGATCGAAGTACCTCAAACATTTCGACGCTGCTGATTGGGCGAAAGAGTTGAGTTGGGGGTCTTATGCTTGAATGCATGCAATGAGCACTTGGGGGAGAGTTTGGTTCGGTCATTTTCCTCCAGTGTGGGGTTCTCCACAAAAATTTGTCGAAAACGTTTCCGTTTTCCTTTGTTCGTCGACGTTTTTGTGAGAATGTAGGTCACGCTGCAGGTTTCTTTTGAAGTGAATTGCGATTGAAATTAGTATCATTTCAACCTCGGAAGAAGAAGTACCTCCAAGCTCCAGAATTCTACCCGCTGAAGACCTCACCAATCTTCTTAAAGCCGGAACTCTGCTCGTCAGGAACTCCGCCAACTTGGAACAACTCCACCGATTATCAGTCAAGTCAAGCCTTCCGACGCGCCCTCTACGATCCGAGTATTGCACTGTTCTTTTGAACAACTCCTGCCTTCCCTGGACAAGTTAACAGGTATGCCAGCTTACTAATTTAGAGAAAAACGTTTGTATTATTTTTTCCCTTTTAACTAACACAAATTCCTTTGTCTTTTTTGTTTCGCAGAATGACGCGTCACATTAGACAGCAAATCCAGAATTCTTCAAGAAGATACACCAAGCCTTGGTGGACGCGGTTGTGCACCAGTCCAACTACCCCTCGCCTATCTTCTTCAACTCTGACTCCGACTCATCCTACGCCTACACCTATTGTTGCTACTGTCTCCTCCCCTCCTCATCAACAAATAACTTCTTCTGCTCCTCTGCCATCCTTTGCAATGCCGACTCAGCAACCATCAGGATCAACAGCAGGCGTTCCAAGACGCTATCCAGAGATTGCCACAAAGCGTGACCTTCCTCCTAGCAAGCCTCCGGCAAGGAAAAGATCAAGACCAGCTGCTTCTGCCACCCTCGCCCAACTTTCTTCAAAAGTTACCCCCAAACCGAGGAAGACTTTCGTGGCTAAACTTACGCCTTACAATTTGAGGCCGTCTTACAAAATTTCGTACAGCCATGTTCACACTGGAGAAAAACCGTTCCAGTGCCAAATCTGCAGTACAACTTTCCGGTACTGCAATCAGCTCTCCATTCACATGACCTCCCATGCTTCTGAAGAGTGAAACTTTTGTTTGGATGCCTAATCTTGTTTATCCTTTTTTTGTTTTTGTTTATAATCAGTTTTTTGTTGCATGTATTATGATTGTATTTGTTTTGATGTTTATTTTGTACATGATTGTTTAATTCATTATGATGTACTGTTAGCCATTAATATGTTTCTTGTTTGTTTGTTTGCTTCGAAAAAAAATTGCAACCCGTTATTCTTTGTTTCGTGTTGTCTTCTAAACTTATTCTAACTAATTCTAACAAAAGTCGAACGAAAAGAAATTCAAATGTCACCAATGTCCTGCCAGATTTTATCACAACGGCAAATTAATATTGCATTTCCGAATTCACACCGGAGAAAAGCCTTTCCCATGCACGTTTTGCCCGAAGACGTTTGCACAAAATTGTCACCGGCGATTTCATCTTCTTGTCCATACCGGGGAAAAACTTCATCCCTGCAAACATTGCTCAAAGAAATTCGGCAGACGTGACTCTGTAAAGGAGCACAAAGGAATCCACACTGGGGAAAAACCATACTTATGCATAATGTGGTCAAAAACGTTTTCGCAGTCTGGCAATCTTGTGACTCGCATGATATTTCACACTGGAGACAAACCGTTCAAGTGCAGCACTTGCTCTAAAAAATTTTCACATCAAGGTATCCAAAGCTGTTACCAGCAAAAGCACAATCTTACTGCATAGGACAACGCAACGGTATTGAAGCACGGCTCGCATGGACGTGAACCGCACTCAAAATTTCCACCATATAATACCATTATTTGATATTTGTTCAAATTTCAATTCACTTTTTCATTTCAAATGCCACAGTTGCAATCTCATTTCAAGATTAAATTAATTTGTTTTGTTGAAGGACTGAGTGGTTGTACCTATAAACACTGAACTAATTTTTGCAAACTCAAACAACTGCCAGCTACAAATTTAGACCAAGTTTGCCCATGAAAGAACTTAAAAGAATTTTGGAGATGGGGACAACGCTTAGTACCGGATTCCAGCCGTGGTCTGCATTCTGCATTCTTTTAGTTGGTCTCGCCGTAATATTTTCAGTGAAAATATTACATGGAAAGGGAACACGCCAGCCACAGCTAAAGCTGCAATAGCAATCCCTACCTGCTTTGCAATTTCCAACCTTGGCAACTCTAAAGCCAATGTAGAATTTTCTAAAAACATTTATAAACACCAAACGCAAACTCTTCGTCGAGTCATTCGTTGTCGTTTTTCGATTTTTTATTTTTGGTCTTGTCCGCAGCATAGATGATGACATTAAATCTTGCCTTCCAACTGTTGGCGTCAAATTCAAGTTCTCAATGTCATTATTTCTTCTTTTGCTTTCTTTTCTTTTAAAATTATTCGAAGGCTAAATTCAAATTTTGTATTAAGTCTAACAATTTGCACAATTCGTGCTGTTTCCCTTCAGTTTCCCAAAGTTTTGCTCAAATCATGGCTACAAATTGTTTCATTTGCAACCCAGTGCCAGAGGAGTCGGCTGCTCCAAAAGTATTGAGTGTCAGTTGTGGTCCAAGAGGACTTGTTATCAATTTGTTCAATCTGCGTCAGCGTGCTGTTGACCTCCTTCACCTTGGCGGCACTGACCGGACTGAAATTGTCCAACAAATTAGGTTCTGCAAGTCAAGCTGGTTGAACTGGAAGTAACTGAAAGTATGCTGGACGCGTTTGACGAACTCAAAAAAAATGGAGAGCGTCACAACATGGAAATCAAGTTCAACTTTCTGAAAAGCAGAGGACACGTGAGCCAAGCGACGTCCACACATGATCAGTAGCTTCACGGAATCACAGAATTGAGAATTCAAATGGTGGCAGGCAACCAGAAAATCAGTTCGGATGTTGCTGAAACTTAGTCGCAGAATCATAGCTAAACCAAAAATAATTTGATAATGATTTTAGCATTGATTGGCACAGTTATGGAGTCGAGCTCAACGTCCATGACGGATTCAGGAAAGACTCCTGGAATCTTCAAACATATCGCGAGAATAAGATCTAAACCGACTCAACTTCGTGGACCGGATTCTTTGTCCACTGCGCAAAGAATGTCAGCAAAACCTTTGCAAATTGGCAGGTAGCTCCTAGTTAGCCCATCATACGATTAGGATTTGGCACTTGATTAAATAAGGAGCACGTGGAGCATAGGATTTTCTTTTATTCTGACCAAACTTATTTCTAGGATTTGAGATAACTATTTAGAAACGTTACTCTAATTTTTTTGATCTAATTTTAGAATTTCTCTTGTATCTTCTGAAATGCGAAGCGCTGAGCGACTCCACTTGAATGCCGAAGATGGTGCCTTGAATAATTTGAATGAGAACGGACACGAAGCAAGTTCAAATGATTTGCAAGATTCATCTGGTCACCAAACCACTGCCAAAACCTGGCGATCAGGTAGGTGAAAGTGTCGAAGGGGCCTGGCCGTGCGACTCAGCAATTCAGCCGCGACAAGAAGCTATCAAAAAGCACTTAAATTTCAAGGCGTAAGCCTCGAACCGAGGCGAGGACGAACCAAGCAAAGTCGAATGAAAAGAAATTCAAATGTCAGCAATGCCCTGCCAGATTTAAGCACAAGCGCAGCTTAACATCACAGCTGCGAACCCACAGCGGAGATAAAACTTTCTCATGCAAACTTTGTCCGAAGACGTTTGTGGTGGCCTTCGAAAACATCAACTTGTCCATACCGGGGAAAAACTTCATCCCTGCAAACATTGTTCAAATAAATTCGGCAGACGTGGCCATTTAAAGGAGCACAGAAAAATCCACACTGGAGAAAGGCAGTCCTTATTTAAACCCTGTTCAAAAACGTTTTTGAACTCTAGCCGTCTTGTCAAACACATGAGCACACACACCGAAGGAAAACCATAGTTTTGCCGATTCTGTTCGGAAGCGTTTACGCATTCTGGCATTCTTGTGACCCACAGGAGATCACACACTGGACAAAACCTTACAAGTACACCACTTGCTCCAAGGTATTTTCGCAACATAGCGACCTTATCTGTCATAAGAAGATGCACGAACTCAAGGAATAGGACAAAAATATCGACGCACTGCGCATTGCTCATTTCTAGTTGAACCTCTTTTTTTGCAGCCGAACGTTTTTTTTTTCACTAATTTGAACTCATTTTTGATCCCTTAATGCATCGATTTGAATTTCATGTCTAGATTAAATTGATTTTATTTTGTTGAAATAGTGATTGGTTGTGCTTCAATACTAAATTAATTGCAACCCCGGCGAACTGCCAGCCACAAATTTAGACCAAATTTGCCCATGAAAGAAATTAAAAACATGTTGGTGATATTGACAACGACAAGTATTCGATTCCAGCCGTGGTCTGCATTAACTTTTAGTTGGTTTCGCTGTAATATTTTAAGTGAAAGCACATGGGAAGGGAACACACCAGCCACAGCTGTAATAGCTATCCCAAACTGCTTTAGGATTTCCGCTGTAAACTTAATCAAAGCATCACAGCATAGGCAGAGCCGAAGAACTAGAATTTACTAAAACCTAACCGACAAGCATATCTCATTCCAGCTGAATTTCCATTTCGAGTTGCATGCATAACTTGAGAAAACCTGTCGTAGTGGTCATTTTGCAATTTTTTATGTTTGCAGTTGACCGCAGCATAGATTAGATGACGACATCAATCTTTCCTATCAATTATTGGCGTCAAATTCAAGTTCTCAATTTCATCATTTCTTTTCTTGCTCTTCAAATTAGTCAAAGTCTACATTTTGATTAAAGTCAAACAATTTGCACAGGTCCTGCTCTTTTTCTTGAGTTTCTCAAAGTTTTGCTCAAATCATGGATACAAACTGCTTCATTTGCAAGCCAGTGCCAGAGGCGCCAAAAGTATTGAGTGCCAATGGTGGTCCAACACGACGTGCCATGGATTTGTTCATTGTGCTTCAACGTGCTCTTGACCTCCCTGACCTTGGCGGGGCTGCCCAATCTGAAATTGTCCAACAAATATCTTTCTGCAAGTCTTGTCTGGATGAACTGGAAGTGACTAAAAGCATGGTGGATGCGTTTGACAAAATGAAGCAAATTGCAGATCGTCACATGTGCGAAATCAAGTCAAAATTTTTGGAGAGCAGGAGACACGAAATCGTAGCGAAATCCACTAAAGATCAGGAGGTTGACGGCCATGACGACATCACAGAATTGAGAAGTCAAATGGTGGCAGGTAACCAGAAAATAAGCTTTGCTCATTGTATAAACTTAGTCGTAAATTTGCGTTGAGCCCTTGTGATTTAACAAGGTTTTTTTTTTATTGATTTGCACAGCTGTGCAGTCGAGCTCAAATTCAACGACAGTTTCAGCAGAGGCTCCTGCAATCTTCAAACGTGTCACGAGGACACGAACTAAACCGAACAAATTTCGTGGACCAGCTAATCCGTCCACTACACAAAGAATGTCGGCAAAACTTTTGGAAATTGGAAGGTAACTCCTAGTTAGCCCATCATACGAATACGATTTAGTAATTGATCAAATTAAGAGCACGTACAGCATGGGACTTTCTTGAATTCTCACCCAATTTATTTCTATGATTTGAGATAATTATTTAGAAATGTTTGTGATTTGATTTTAGTATTCCTACGGCTTCAACTAAAATGCGAAGCGTAGATCAACTCGAAATGAATGTCACAGATGGTGCCTCAAATATTTTGAATGAGAACGGACACGAAGCAAGTGCTAATACTTTGCCAGAGTCATATGGCCAAGAAAATGCCAAAGCCGGTCGATCAGGTAGGTCTTTAATTTGCACTCACCTGCACTACAGTTATTGGAATAAAGTAATTAGCACCTTTTCACTTAAATTAGGCATGAAGAAGATGAAAGTTTCGGAGGAACCTGGTAGTCTGACTCAACATTTCGGCCGCGAAAAGAAGATGCAAAAATTTACTTCAATTCCAAGGCATAAGCCTCGAACCGAGGCGAGGACGAAGCAAGCAAAGTCGAATGAAAAGAAATTCAAATGCCAACAATGTCCTGCCAAGTTTAATCACAAGTGTAGCTTAACATCACATCTGCGAATCCACACCGGAGTAAAACCTTTCTCATGCCCGTTTTGTCCGAAGACGTTTGTACGAAATGGAGACCTGCGAAGGCATCAAGTGAGCCATACCGGGGAAAGACTTCACCTTTGCACTTATTGTTCAAAGAAATTCGGCAGACGTGACCATTTAAAGGAGCACGAAAGAATCCACACAGGAGAAAAGCCATACTTATGCAATCTCTGTTCCAAATCGTTTCCGAATTCTGGTACTCTTGTGACTCACATGAGAACACACACTAGAGAAAAGCCTTACTTGTGCAAAATGTGTTCAAAAACTTTTACGACGTCTTCCAATCTTGGGACTCACATGAGATCTCACACCGGAGAAAAACCCTACAAGTGCTCCACTTGCTCCAAGGAATTCTCAACATCCAGCCACCTCACACGTCATCAGAAAATGCACAGTGTTACTGAATAGGCCAACACCGCGGTATTGAAGTACGGCTCGTCTGGACTTGAACCGCATTCAGAATTCCCGCCAAATATCTTTAAATGTTATTTGTTCAAATTTCAATTCAATTTTTATTTCAAGTATCTCTAGTGGAATTTCATATAAGGATTAAATTAATTTGTTACGTTGAAAAAGTGAGTGGTTGTACCGAAACGCTAAACTAATTGCAAGCCAACGAATTGCCAGGTAAAAATCTAGACCATGTTTTGCCCATGTAAGAAATTCAAAAAATGTTGGAGGTGTTGACAAGAAATCCATTCGAGTCGTGGTCTGAATTCTTTTGGCTAGTTTTGCCGTAATATTTTCGGCGAAAACACAAACAAGAAAGCAAACACGCATCAGCATAATAGCAATCCACTGCAACCAAAACCAAAGCAAGCAAATGCAAACAAGTCAAATTAACTAGAACAAATCCTTTAGGCAAATCTCAATCTCATTCCAGCCACAGCGGCTTGACAACGGTAGCTTATTTATTTGTTGTCCTATGCGCAGCTTACGTAATGGGTCCACTATCTTATTTTTTAATGCAAACTGTCAAGACACTTCCACGGGACGGGACGGTTGATTTTCAGATTGGGAGACAGCCGTATTGTACGCTTTGTCCACAAGCAATTGGATTCTACATTCAATTTTGAGCAAAACGAGTGGTCTGACTTTTGAATAATTTGGCAGCGTGAGTACGAATTTAGTCAATGCCCAATTTCGAAACGTTACCGGCATGCATGAAATTGCATATTTCGAGCCTTCTACGCGAATGAAGATATCTTGCTCGGCTGTTCCAATTTGAGCTGAAATTTAACAATAGTTTTCCAGGATTTGACAAATCTATTACCCAAAAATTATTCGACTTTCTCATGACCTGGTGAGAGGTATTGAAGAAATTCTGTAATATTTGGGTCTTTTGAAACGTAAATGACTTGTTCAAATATCATCTATTTCCAAATGAAATGCCCTCAGCACTTTGTGATGCTGTAGCAGACGAAATACTTCCTTGTAAGGTTCCAAAGCCAGCGTTGAAAGTTTGTGCGTTGGCTTTTTCGTTGGCTTGATTTGGCCACCACCGAAACCGACAATTTTTTGTTGACACTTTATGTTACCCTTAGTCCAACAGTGCTAAAATTGAATGCGGCAGGCACACAATAAATTTGTTTGTTTAAAGTAAGGTTAGGTCAGGGGGGGTCTGGGGGGCACAGCCCCCCAGCCAGCATTTCTGATTAAGCCCGCCGCTTGGGGCTTTCCCTGTGCGCTGAGGCCAAACTTGTTATTGCGTAGACTGATCTCGGGGATATTCTTGTCCTGTTGTTGAACCCATTCTGGATCGGATATTACCTGTTTCTAATACGTGCTTATAGTAGGAAACATTTAAAATAAAAATTTTGGCGTTTAGGTATTTTTTTTTGGTGAACGATGCGCTTTCTTGTGGTAGCAAAAGTCGAAGATTTATTTTTATTGCTACACATTTATATTAAACTAAGGTTAGCTAATTTGTCTTTCGCATCCACATTCTTAATTACGATCATCAGATGGCTGGATCTAATTAGTGATAT
This sequence comes from Hymenaphorura dentifera, assembly GCA_034699705.1. Taxonomy (NCBI): domain Eukaryota; kingdom Metazoa; phylum Arthropoda; class Collembola; order Poduromorpha; family Onychiuridae; genus Hymenaphorura; species Hymenaphorura dentifera. Next base: position 12,010 of record JAQGCM010001869.1, read on the forward strand.
TGCAATGCAGTACATACTTTATGAATGAATTTCGCAAACCATTTCTTTCAGCTTAAAAAAAGCACACTTGGAAGGAACTGCATTTTCCAACGCAGTGCTGTTTTTTAACCGTCCAAGCTCATCAAATTTCACTTATCTCAACTATTCAGAGCTTCGGTTACCTTCAGCGTGAAATGAAAAAATCGAAACGTTCAGTAAGACATCACAAATGATTGCCAAGTAAATGTAGCGAATTAATTTATGTAGTAAATGTTTGACTAACAATTTATTAATTCCCCTTCTTGCCATTGCCAAATCAAGGTTTTATTACATAACAGAAAACTGCGAAATCCGCAGTCATAAATGTGCAGTAGCACTTCGAACTTTGTAGCCCTTTTACCGCAATAGTTGTAATTGCATTGAAATATTTCACACTACCCCGAGCGACAGTTGAAGTCTGCAGATGCATGGCTCAGAAATTGAAGGTGATTCTTGGTGAAAGTTTCAACTTTCACTTTCTCTGTAAGAAGTAACTAGTCAATTTCAGCTTTTCTAGAAATAAAATCACAGCACCAAAAATTCAGCTGAATTTGCAAAAATATATTTGCAAAAATGTCGACAGGAGATTGAGGAGATGATCGCAGACGATAGAATGACAAATTCTAATTGCTTCTCTTCAAGCTAGAAACGACTTTTAATTTCAGTTTGCTTTTTTTTAAATCGGGCACTTTGCAAATTTCCTTACGTTTGAAACTTTGTTGATTAGCGTTGGCGAAATCGTGATTTTTAATTGTGATGGTTCGTGATATTGGTGTGATATTTTTATCCGCAAAATCCATCACAAACTTGCCAAATTTAAATTTCAGCATTGAAAACTTCAAAACAAACGTATTTTTGAGAGAGTGCGAATCGCGAGTGTGAGTGGCCCAAAGTAACTGAATATTTTACGCACACGTACTTCGGATGTAAAATAGTCAGTTACTTATGCTCATTTACAAATTTCTATGAACCACGGAATCACGTTTCGAAGTGAAATTAGACCAATCTTTAATTATTCTGAAGTTAGGTAGTTTTATTCTCCCACTTTTTGGTTCATATTCATACTCAATATCATTACACCACATCACATCGCATCTTGCCCTCATGCTGTGCAATACTCAAGCTCTT